>JAQQSW010000229.1:25500-44733 GCA_028646575.1 Pseudocheirus occidentalis
TGGCCGGACCCGCTCTTCTCCTCCCCAGTTAGCAAAATCCACTGACCTTTCTCTTAGCCTTTTTTTCTTCTGGCCTGATAAATGTGGTAACTGTGCCTCCAGTGCAGCCGATCAGCCGTGGCTCCCCGCCGTTGCCCCAGGGCCTGAGCCGGCCGGGGTTTCAGCCGTGGGTCCCAGACTGCTGTGAAGAGCCCCGCCTGCTGCGCTGCCTGTAGTGCTTTCTGTCTTGTGGAGAGTTTTGGAGCTTGAAAATCTGTTTAGCGTCCCATTTTATGAGTTTTTTAGCGTGTTTGTGTGGGAGCTGCGGTGCTTTGCTGCTTCTATGCTGCCATCTTGGCTCCGCCCACCAAGCATAGCATTCTTAATAAATATTAAAATTCTTAGTTAGTGGCAGCATATAGTTTTATAATCAGTTGCAGCAATAAATTTTTTTAAATTACCCATCCTTAAATAATTTTCATTATCATTCTTGATATAAATGTCCAAGTTGCTTATGTGTATTAGGCTGCTTCATGCCAGTGTCCTCTAGTTTAATGATCTATAATAATTCTATTTGGAAACCACCACAAAAAATAATGTCAAATTTAATGTATGCCACCCCTACTCCACTTCTGTATCTGTGTAACCCCATTTCCCCATTGGGAAGTCTGGTCAGTATCTTCATGGTTATCAATTTTCATGGCCTAAGGATTAAATAATCGAAGAGAGATTAATATTAAAACCCATTTTATCCTATTATTTATAATCCACTAAGTCTATATTTAGCCAATTTACAACTCCCCCCCCCCCCAAATCTTAATAAATCAAACCAAAATGCAAAAATGAAGACAAGCTTCTCTTGGCCTAACCATCTTTGCTTCTGAAAAGCAAGTATTGGAACCTAGGTGTCATCCTTAACTCTTCACTCAAGTCCAGTTGTTTCTTCCTACATGACATCTCTTGTATATGTCTCCTTTTATTTCTTTGCATTGCTACCACCTTGATGCAAGCCTAAAAACTTCACACTCAGGACTATAGAAATAATCTTCTGGTTCCTCTTTCTGTCTCAAGTTCCTCTCCACTTCATTCCATCATATATTCTCTCAAATTGATCTTCCAAAATGATAAGTCTGACCAAGTCTCTCTATCCCTTGCACACAGGCCCTCTCAAACCCCCCCCCCCCTTAATTCCATTGGTTCCCCTTTGCCTCCAGAATCAAATAAATATAAAACCCTCCATAAATCGTTCCCTTCCTACCTTTCCCTTCTTATTCTTCCACATATTTTCAGATCCAGTGACACTAGCCTTCAAGCTGTTCTCACACAGGACACTTTCATCTCCTAATTCTAAGTGACTTCATTTATTGTCTTCTCTGGTGAGTTAGCATGATTAATTACCCAGAAACTATGTCTCTCAAATTTTTTGTATATCACACTGATTTCCTTCCAATGTCAGCTAAAGTCCCACCTTCTTTCTATAAGAAAGCCTTTCCCATATTCCCTGACAATATTATTATTTTGTTATTTCTAGTTTATTTTTATTTCTAGTTTAACCCATGAGACATGTATCTAATTTCTGCCAAATTGTTTACAAGTTGTCTTCTCCTCCTCTTTCCCCCCCTCCTCGAGGGGGAGGCCAGGGCAATTGGGGTTGCACAAGATCAAAGGGCTAGTAAGTGTTAAGAGTCTGAAGCCGAATTTGAACTCGGGTCCTCCTGGCCCCAGGGCCGGTGCTCTATTTGCTGTGCCACCTGGCTGCCCTGGAACTTGATATTTCTAATTGCTGAGTTCATGCCCACTTCATCGTTGATTAAGATATAACATCATCCTCAAATAGTTGTTACCAATAAACTGTTCATTTAAATAACTAGTTCATGTAGTATCATAAATTTAAAGCTTGAAGAGACCTTAGAAGTCAGTGAGTTCAACCTTTTCATTTTAGAAAAGAAGAAATCGAAGCCCAGAGAGGTAAAGTACTTTGCCAAAGGCCATTCAGGTAGCCTAGCCAAAAATCTTAATAAAGACCAAATAAAATGAATACTCCTGTATGCAAGGTAGCATGGGAAGCACATTATGTAAGTTAACTGTGGTTCTCTAGTATGTATAGTTTGCTTTCTTTTTATGTAAACTCAACATGCTAATTTTAAAACTACTGTTTGCGATTCCCTCCTGTTCTGTTCTCTTTTGTACATTTCAAAAACACAGTTCAGTGACACTGTTCTTTGAGAAGGAGCAACCTTATTCTTCATTCCCCACATCCTTTCTCCCCCACCACTCCCGCTCCCCTCTTAGTCCACCACTGAGTTGGGTGGTGACTGCAGTGGTTGGGTCAGAAAATGTATATGTCTTCTGCTGTGACCCAGGGCCATCTCTTTCAGGAGATAGATGGGTAGCCTGCTTCCATCATCAGTCTTCTGCAAATCATGATTTGTTATTGAACAGAGTTCTTAAGTATTTTTAAAGTTGCCTTTAAGAAAATGTTATTGTATATGTTGTTCTCATTTATTGCATTAGTTTATACCCGTCTTCTAAGGTTTCTCTAAAACCATTTCTTTTGCAATTTTAAAAATACTGAATCTTAAAAGCTTTCTGAGAAATTATTTTTCTAGTAAGATATCAAGCCCTATTAAGTCTGATTCCTTTTGTTTTTATACCATAGTCATTTTCTCAAGTATTTCTCACCATCCATTAACCCCCAATAATAACTACATGTAATTAATTACATTTTTAATTTCATACAAATTAATTACACAATTAAGGAAAAGTACCTGACATGACACTCATCGCCACATTCTATACCTCACTTAAAATCAAAGGCAAGATATAGGATGTTGAAGGTATAAAGAATTGTTCATCTGTAAATTGGATTAGATGACTGGCCTGTCTCTCCTCGGAGCTGCAGTGCTATATTACCGGTTTCCCATTGGACATTTTCTTGTCTTTCTTATCAAGCCTGCCCTCTTCTGCAGTTCCCTATCTCTGCATTCTTGTAGTGTCCTAAGTATGTGACATTGGTGTTATCCTATTATTCTGCCTAACCCCCACTTATCCAACCAGCTGCTTGATTCATTCATTTCTACCTTTACAAGATCTCTCACATTTGATACTTTCTCTTCACTAAGGCGTCTGTCATCTTAGCTCTTGTCCTAATTACTTCTTGCCTAGATCATTGCAACAGCCTCCTAATTGGTCTTCCTTCCTTAGTTCTATCCCCAATTCCAATCTTAGCTGGACAGTGTTTGCCAAAGTGATTTTCCTTAATTACATATCTTGACTATTTCACTCTCCAGGGGAATTAATTCCAGTCCTTCCTCTAGTCTTAAATATAAACCCCCTGTAATTTTCTCTCAAAATCCTTCACAGCCTGGCCCAAACTTGTCTTTCCAGTCTCATTGGACATTATCCCCCACACCTGGCATTGCCTTTGTTTCCCTAAACACAACACTCCACACATTTGTAGTGCCCCCTGCCCTCAATGTGCTTTCTTCTGACTTCTGCTTCATAGAATTCCTCTTCCTCCCTCAAGATGAAGCTCAAGTGCCATTTTCTACATGTAATCTTTTCCTGATCCTTCTAACTGCTCTTGGAAGGATCCCAAAATACCTTGTATATAACTTTTTAATTTCTTCTCTTCATATGTATTCTCTATATACTTAATTGTGTACTTGGAAATTGTTTCTCTTTGCATGACTTGTGTTTCACAAGTAGGCCCTCAATAAATGTTTCTTTATTGATTTTTGCGGTCCCAGCCAATACAACTTTTTCAGATTTTTCCTAGATATTAAGCTTGCAGGATCTTCTGAACAGTCTAGGGTAATCTTAGTTTTAAGATCTTAGGGTCTTTTTAGTATCTTAATATCTAACATATTTCTTTCATGGGAGAGAATTACAAATTATATTGCCTAGAGCTTTTTACTTGATCCAGCACCATAGAGTTTCTGGCTACTTGTACCCTTGGGAACATGGATGATCAGTCTCCACATTTTCTTTCCTTCCTTGCCTTCTTTCTCTTCTGTCTGAGTAGTTAAAAGTTTTTGTTCTGGTAGCTTCCATGATAGATTGCTCACCGTATAGGTTTCTTAATCTTATTCACTGTTGCTGGCTACTATACCAGGTATCTAGAGTCACCTCTTAGAAAATATAGGAAAGCTTGCCTCTCCTGTTTGGAAGAAGGAAAACCATTTATCTGTTAGACTTAGTAGTTATCTGCTTATAGCACTGCACTGGCAAGAGTGTTTACCTATGAAAGTGGAACATGAATCTCCTCAAGGTATTAGTCTAGTTGGATAGAACATGAGATTTAAAAACCAGAAAATCTTGAGTTCAGATTTGACCCCAGACACTTACTAGCTACAAACCTCAATTTCCTCCTCTGTAAAATAGCACCTACCTTCTAGAGTGGTTGTGAGAGTAAAAATGAGATAATATTTATAAATCACTATATAAATGCTAGCTATTATTATGATAAGGTCACTAGAGGGACAGGAAGTAACATAGTGCTTTTTTGTTATCTCTGGGTTCATAAAGGATAATAATTAGAACTTCATATACCTGTGATTTCTGTCAGTACAGATGCTCCTTCTACCAGTCCAGATCTCAATTCCACCATGCCATAGTAAACAGGTTTTTTGAGTTGCTGTGACCAAAATATTCATTATTCTAATCATGTTGGCCAACCCAGTGATAAATGTTTTTGAATTTAGCTGGCTTGATCTATCTGTCTATACATCTGTGTGTACAAACCTTTAATCACTAAGCCCATACTCGATATTTCTAGCTTTAAAAGGTTTGTTTTCAGAACTCTGAAATCTCCTCTACGTAGTCATGAGGTGTTTAGGTAGTACTTTAGTAGTTACTCAATTTATATAACTTCTAATGTTTTATAAGCCAATTTTTTCACAATATTATCCAATGAGCACCTAAGTGCCTACTATATATAAAGCGTCTTACTAGGCATTTTTTTTTTGTTTTGCTTTTTGGAGGGCAGTTGGGGGTTAAGTGACTTGCCCAAAGTCACATGGCTAGTTTTTGTGTTAAGTGGCTGAGGCCGGATTTGAACTCAGGTCCTCCTGACTCCAGGGCCGGTGCTCTATTCATTGCGCCACCTAGCCACCCCCTTACTAGGCATTTTGAGTATAAAAGTTAAAAAAAAAATCCCCTTCCCACCTGGAGCTGATACTTTAATTAGGATAAAACATGTAAAAAGGTGTATTACATACATAATATAGGGAGAGAGAGAGAAAGGCTTCCCATTGGATATAGTATGCATGAGCTGATAAACACATGAAGTTAAAATTTCTAAAAGGTGAGAGAGGTAGTACATTTCAGGTGGGGCATCTACAAAGGTGCAGGTGAGAGAACAAATGGTAAGACCAGAGAAGAACATATTTCACTGAAATGTAGAGAACAGGATAGGAAAGGGTATATAGTAAGACTGAAAGAGTCAAGTGGACAAACCCAAAGAATCTGTATTTCATTTTATAAACATTTAGGGAACCATTAATCTTCCTTGTTCAGGGAAGTGACCCAATCAGATTTATATTTTAAGAAGGTTTTTTGATCAGCTGTGTTGGGGTTAGATTACTGAAGATGGAGATTATAAGCTGAAAGTCCGCTTTCCCCTTGAATTGGATATACTTTGTCACTTCAGCGAATCTGTGATTTCTTTTGCCATTATAGTCATTCCTTATAGTTGTGCAGATCATTGCTCATTCACTCTTTCATGTAGAATCAAAACTGTGCTCCCTTCTACATTCCCCTCTGTATATGTTTGATTAACGCCATCTAGTCTTTTAACCTTTTTTTCCCTTTAGTGCCATTTCTACTTCTTTATACAGTACATAAGGGACCAAG
The DNA here is from genome assembly GCA_028646575.1 of Pseudocheirus occidentalis. Classification (NCBI taxonomy): domain Eukaryota; kingdom Metazoa; phylum Chordata; class Mammalia; order Diprotodontia; family Pseudocheiridae; genus Pseudocheirus; species Pseudocheirus occidentalis. The sequence goes on from JAQQSW010000229.1 coordinate 31,333, forward strand.
TTAGAATCTAAATGTGGAAGTTGTACCATCATTGATGGAGAAAAATTTATTGTCAAAATCTTGACAAATCTTTTCCAATTTTTAGCTGTTTTCCCTTCAGATTTCTTATTTTAATGCCTTAAAATCATTTGGTTCGGTCACATTATCTTAACTATATTGTCTGTAAAATTTTTTCCCTTTATTGCTTTTTTCCTACTTTATGTCTTCTTCTGCTCAAATTTCTCCACCATCCAGTAATTTTTGACAAATGACCATATGCTAAACCATTGTTGTCCACTCTTCCTTTATGGATATATTATTGCTTAGCAAGCAGATGAAATGTTTATTGTGGGAGATAGCTTCTAGAGTCAGACTCTTTGACCTAGTTAGTGTTCTGGTGAATTAATGTCAGTGAAACTTCCTTAGGAAATAGTGATAGCCAGAGTCTGTCTCTACTCATTTATTCAGTTCCCATTCTTGGGCATCAACAGCTTGTTTCATTAGGACAAGTTGGAATTGCCTTGATTGAGCACTGGCTCTTTATATTTTTGTTCTTCTCATTTGGGATTCCTCTTTATCTCAGCTCTTAACAGGGAGCAGACTAAAAATGGCAATATCATTTTTTTGTGTGTGTGATGTTATTTTTGTGCTAACCATGCCCAATGTTTGATGATTCTCTTCTGGGTAAGCAGTGTATAATCATCCCATTATTACCAAAGCTCTAGTTATCAAGGTTTCCTAGCTGTCACCCTTAATTCTTTAACCCAGGCATTTCTAAATAACCTAATGGGAAACAAGGCCTACTGTCTTTGCCTTCAGAAATTTTTTTTCCTTCTGAGAAGCTTCTTTTTTTCGGGGGCTCTCAATATTATGTTTCTACCCAAGTGTTGTGGGGCTGCTTTTCTCTTTCAGGGGAGTCACTAATCAGAACATGCCTCAGGGTAGAAAGATGACTTAAAGAGATGGAAAAATATAGAAAATGAGTTAAGCCAGGAGAATATAGAATTTTTCTTCTTCCTCGTCCTCTAATAGATTTCACATAAAGTGATAACATCTTTATGCTGGTCTTTTTGTAGCTGCATAACATAGACACTGCAGTATGAGATAACTAAGTATATGAAAAAACTGTATTTCACCAGACTTTTCATTTGCTTCCTGAAGTTGAGCCTGTGAGCCATCCTTCTATTTAACTGCAATTTCCTTTTGTCTTCTAGTTTCTTTTGATTCAAATTTTTTTGCCTTTTTTTTTTTTGGAGGGCATGGCAATTGGGGTTAAGTGACTTGCCCAAGGTCACGTGGCTAGTACATGTTACAAGTATGTGAAGTGTGTTAGAAGCTAGAAGTGTGTGAGGTTGGATTTGAACTCAGGTCTCCCTGACTCCAGGACTGGTGCTCTATTCACTGTGCCACCTAGCCACCCCTGATTCGAATTTTCTAATAGTATGCCCAGTCAGTTACCAAAGGTTCAACATTTAGAACACAGTTAACTAAATGAATATTCACAAGTTACCTTAAAACTGTGATATCACTTTACTTGCTCCATTTTTGTCACTTTACCATAATCATTATTGAAACTAAGTGCCATTTTGTCTTGTGTTGTTTTGTGGATTGCTGTTATGAAAGATTCAGTGCTCATTAGCCAGCCTGCTGAGTCATTCTCTACTTAGCTAAGCTGGTCATCAGAAAGCATACTTTCTAAAGTTCTGCTTGAAACCTGGCACAACCATTGATAATTCATATTATCCCCATTCCTAAAGATGCATGCTCCAGATATGGAAAAGGTGAGCAAGAATGTGATGTCTTGCCTGTGGTTGTCCATGAACCTTCTCATCTAGCTCTTTCAGGGCCTTTACTACCCATTTCCATTATTGAGTCCAATATCTCATTAGTTTGACCTCCTAAAAAGCCCCTTTTCCATTATGCCATGGTAGAGTACATTCTTAAACAGGACTTCACAACAACTAGACCAACAGTTCTGTGCTGAATTTAGCAGTTAGCCTTTATTTGATACATTATAACCCTCAAAAGTAAAGATTTCTGTGACCATGATCAGTCAACATTTAGTAAGTGCTGTATACACTAGGTACCATGCAGAGGGTTGAAGGGTTTATAGTGACAGGTTCTTGCTCAGTTGGCTAGTAAATGGGAAATTTCTGACACAGAAGAGTCCAGGTTTAGAAAATATTTTATTAAAGGTGAAGTTGGAATGATGGGGGATGAAAGGCAGGAGAACAGGCCAGGTCTAAAGGAATAACTTATAGTAACGTTGATAATTTCTGTACCAAGACATGCTAGGTACCCTAAACCACTAACCACTCTCTTATTCATTACCCTGATTTCCACTTCCTAACTTTTTTGCTTTTTTAGGCTGTAAGCTCCATAAAGGAAGTTATCTTCAACATTTTTTGAGCATAATAGATGCTTATTTAATTGAATTAAATCTATTTCCTCTGCTATCTCTAGTAACTTCTTACATATTTTCAGCTCTCACATAAAAAGGTTGAAATTGTACAAACACTGCTATATACTAGAGTCCTTTTACTTCTTTTTGGTGAGCTTTATTGATTTCCCAATCCCAATATTTTTGTGTGATCTTTAGTTTTTCTCCCTAGTACTTTTTATTGTTATTACTTGTTGAGAATGGCTTTTTTTGTTGCCAAAGTCTGTTTTATGTGGGAGGGGGTTCCTATTTCAGATGTATTTGAAGGCTCTGAAAGACTTTTCTCTGGAAAATAGAGGGATTTGGGTTTTTTAAAGAATTATTTTTATATTCTTTTCCACAGAGATAACATTGATTTATTCCAAGATTATGCATATTTACACTGGAGGGAATTAAATTCAGTAAACATTTAGCACTTAAATTCTAAGATCTTTGCTGGAAACTGGAGATATAAAGGCAAAAGTGAAGCATAGCTTGCTCTTTTCCAGGGGAGGGGGCATATCGTATACACACATGGGTAAATAATACAAGGTTATTTGAGGAGCAAGAGAAACCATTAACTGAGTGGCTTATGAATGTTCAATTATTTCTGAAATGTTTTGTTTTAAGTAACTTACGATATATCTTTCTTGAGTAATTCAACAAGCGTTCATATCCAGTTTTCATTATGTTAGCCAGCAGTTTGGTTAATTGTCATTTCAGTCCATGTTTCTTGGATAGTTTGAGAAAGAGCAGGCAGTGAGTGAGGTAACTTGAATACATATTTGCACCCTGCCTTTTACCAGAGACTTTTTGACCCCTAAAAGTTATTATAGCTATTTGTTTGACCACATTAAAAATTCATACCTTTAATTCTGTAGAACTTTCCAGTGCCTGATATATAGTTCTCTATTGTCACTCAACTTTTAAAATGAAAATTTGATGTTAAAATTTTTCCCTAAGTTAGTAGTGTCTTAAGCTACACACTAAGTTCCTGGTATCTAGTTTGGCATAATAAAAATAGATTGTATTCTGAGTTACATTATTAATTACTAGTTTAGTCATGAACATAAGGAAAAATATCATTAATCATTACAGAAAAATTCAAGACCTATTATGTCTGAAGGAAAAACAGAAACATCAACTTCTGAAAGGTAAATATAAGGAACAGCTGCATCTCTTGAAATTCAAGTACATAAAATAACACTTGGGCTGTGTTATTTCACAGGTAATTGGCCAGGGAATATTTACAAATTATTTGTGTACTGATGCTTTTTATTGTAGAATATAATTTTAAAATAATGTTTATTCAACAAGAAATGAAATAAAATCTTGAGCTTCAAATTGTTTTGTTTTGCACATTTCTTATACATTTTATAATTAAATTTCAATTAGAAAGACAAAGACTGCTAATGCATTCTGCCAAATCATTTTAAAATCTTTTTTTCTTCTTAATTAATAGTTAACATCAGTATTTTTTTAGTTCCCCTAGATGAAGGAAAAGATAAAGTTTAACACTGTTTGATACACATTATTGAAACAGTATTGCATTTTGAATATTTTCTAGAAATCATTCCTTTGTTTATAAAGTCATAGGTATATATTTGAAATTTAATAATAATCTGCAATACTCTATTATTCAGTAAATATAGACATCTGTTTTTAAAATTATATATACAAATGCAAAATAGAAGAGGGTATAAATCATCAAATATGTGAAATATTTCTGAAACCTTGTTGTCAAATTAGAATCATAAGCTTAGTAGAACTCAATACCAAAGATGAATCTTTTTTACCTTTTTAAAAGAAAGTGTTTCTATTTCTCCTTTACCTTTATACTATATGTTATAGTAGGTTCCTTGAACATTATTTTCTTTTTTAAAAACTTAATCCTGTGATAATACACATTACATTTTTTTCAAACAAATTTCACTGGTAAAATGACCTTTGTTCTTTCTCTGCTGCTAATTGTTCATATAGACAAAAATTTTCATTTCTATTTTTTAATTCATGTTAAACTTTAAGACATTTGACACTAGGAGGAAAATAAAGTAAGGCGCCCTAAATTTGCACTATTAAAGGTTAAGTCACATTTTTATTAACTTCAAGGGACAGTTTGTTATTTTTCTTTGGACATATTCTTTGAAATAGTCCCTAATAGAGACTTGGAAAACATTTCTGTTCTTAAACAGATTTTTGCTATAGTGGTAGTTGATATAATGGGATCTTACATCCATTCCTATTAAAGTGAAAAATTAAGTTCGCAGTATACTGATACAGAAATTTTAATAGACAGGATGAGTGTCAAATGTAGTATGATATTTATCTTGAATATAGACGTGCTCAAATATGGGCAGTGCTTCTGAATTTTGCTGTTTCTTTGCAAGGGAAAAAAGAAAACCCATGGATATGCACAGAGAAGTCACACTGAGCAGGCCTTACTAGGCTTTTATTTATAACCAAGTTGGAATAAGCCAGTATAGAATGTGGCTCGTGTTTACACAAAGGGGACATTTAAGTTAGGAGATACAAAGCAAAAGTTTATTTCCTCTCATTTTTGGACACAGTAGCAAATGGCATTAATAGCACTGCTAGCAGTTTTTTTTTTTCTAGAACATAAAATTTTCACTCTAATTGAAAAGCCACTCACAGAGTCATGGCTTTAAGCAGAACTGCCTTAAAGCTATAACCAGCAGAGTCGATGTACTGGTTTATTTATTCGAAAAGTCTAAGAATGAAGCATTTTACTCCTAGTTACAAACAGTCTAGATTGCGGAAGGTTCCCAAATAACTGTAGGCATCTAGAAGGTGTTTTAGACAAACCAATTTCCTCATCTTACAAATGAGGAAACTGAGGCAACAGGGCTTAAGCAACTTGTCCAAGGTCATAGGACTTGTTCATAATATAGGAGGACCAGGCTTAGAGCATGTGTTCCCAGTCTTCTGGCCCAGTGCTCTTCTATCTCGTTTAAAGTGAGATTATTTATATTAAATGTAATGTTATTTATATTTATGTACCTTTATTATTTGACACTGGTTCATCTGATTTTATTGCCTGAAACATTGTCCTCATTCTGAGTTAAAACTTGATGTGCCAACGTGTCAAATATCTTAATTTTATTTATGTATGCCTATGTTTTGATGCAAGCGTTCCTTGATCCTTCTAATTAGTACATTTTTCTCTTTTTAGCATTTTTCCCCAATAAACTTTGTTGGAGAGAAAAATAATAAATGGCTTTGTTTTACAGCAAACAAGAAAATGCTTCTTCAAAGGAAGCCAAAAAAGAATGTGATGTAAATCCATGTAAAGGCTCATCAGCAATAAAGAATGAAGAAAGTACAATTTTAAATATGAAAAATGACCCCAACCTAGTAGCCCAACATAGGGGCTCAAGGAATTTCTTCAGTTCTGTTTCAGATAATAGCGATGTTGAAGACATGATGGAAGAACAACAGAAAAACACTGATAGCAAAACTGAATTGAAGATGTGCCAAAGTTCAGAGAATGTAATTTTAAATGATGAGACTAACAGCTACAATGAAGCTAAGCCTTCTTCACGGAATACTAAAAATTTGAAATTAACATCAAATGATGTTAGTTTTGAGCAGTTTTTGCGAAAAAGAGACGAACCTGAATCTGTTAGTTCTGATGTTAGTGAGCAAGGCAGTATTCATTTGGAACCTTTGACGCCATCTGAGGTGCTTGAACATGAAGCCACCGAGATTCTTCAGAAAGGTAGCATTCAACCTCCAGCTGATGAAGCTGGAGTAGTTTCTGAGCAAACAGATGACATTTCTAGAGGAAACAGTTCTAGTACAACAGAAACAACTGTAAACCTGACAGATGGAAAGGAAGCAAGTTGAGATGAAGTCAGCCATTCATTCTAAGTTTTAGTTAAAACATTAATAACAGTAATAATGGTAAAGAACATCTTGGACCATTCCTACTGGGTGTGCTCAGTGACACTTTTGGAAATAGAAAAATGTAAAATGTAAGGATAGGTTATACATGCATTGTATATGTGTGTTAAGCCTATTATTAAAGTAGTCAATTTGCCAATCATAGCACAATTAAACATAAGTATCTAAAAGAGTATGTGTGTTCTGATGAAGGTTAAATTTGAAGTGGAAAAGTCTCATTTCATTGGTGGTTTGGGCGGGGGGAGTGTTTGGTTTTGGTTTGTTGTTTTTTGTTTTTTTGTTTTTGTTTTTGTTTTTTCCAGAAAGGGGTGACTTGTAAGTACTCATAAAGATTACTTATGTAAAATATCATAAGAAAGGAAACACAAGATAGTAATTACTATTAAAATGTTGGGATTCCCTAAAATGAAAACCTGTCACATTCTTTTCCACCATTCTTAAAAAATTTTGAAAAGTCCTTTATGGAGGTAATTGGTTTGAAATGATTGGTGAGTCCGAGAAGGTTTTAACTTGGAGTGTAATGCTAATGTGGAGGAGCATGCTTACAGTGATGTATTAATCTAATGACAGTTTGGATAAATGTAAAACTCCTTTGGATTTAATGTCACATTCCTGTCTGTCAGAAGCATGTAAACAGAATTATATGAATCTATGCACCTCCATACAGGTGTTAGCATCCCAGGCTGTAAGCTTACCTTAATTAAACTTTCAGTGAAAGTGAAATTCTTAAAGTATATATATTTGTGTTTTTTGTCAGTGTGCAAGCTGTGCATAAATCCCTGACGTATTAGTTGTATAAAGTAGGACTCATTACTGGAAATACTGTAGCTATTACTGCCTTTATTGTTGTTTTAATGATTTTTGTTAGGAGTAAGTAGACCCATAAATGGTCTGTAAGTCAAGCCAAAGTACGGTTTAATGTAGAAACTGTAAATCAGTGAACTGGAAACATGTTCTGCCATGTATTCAGCCATTTTAAAACTACTTCTTTTTGTTAAATAAAGACTTAAAGGGGACCTAAAGCAGAAATGTATAAATCAATTTCAGGAATTTAGCCTAATGTCCATAAGCTGGCTGCTAAAATGATTTTTGTTTGTTTTTACTGTCCTAGGAACTCAATAGATGTAGGAATGCATAATATGATTAACAGTAGTTTGCTTTGAAATACTGACAAACTTCATTAAAAATGCTGCAATTTTACTCCTTTAGAATGTGTTTTGAACTCTTAAATTTTGTTTCAATGAATGTTGAATGTTTTAAACAACTATTAAACACTGCTGTATATATTAGTTTTTGAGTAAATATTTGCAACAAAAAGTTGTCTGTGGGTAATTTTATTTTTCAAATCGTTGCTTAGTCTTGAAGAGTTGTTTTAAACATTGGACTATTTAGGAATGTAATTGTTTGGTGGATTTTTTATCCTATATTTATTATGTGTTGAGTGATGAAAATTTTATATTAAATTACAGTGTAGTGTTTAAGAAATTATGCTCTTATTACTTCACAGGAGAAATACTGCCTTACTTCACCATGAAGTATCACATCTCACTTAAGGAGATAACTATATGATAGCATTTGGTTTGCTCAGCAACTTTCAAAAGTTAAATAAGCAAATACATTAATGTTCTATAAAACTTATTCTCTATCGTGTCATTTCAGGTATGTTCCTAAAATTTAGGGCTTAATTTTATTTCTTGCCATATAAAGATGAGTTTATATAAACATTAGCATCTTCCCCTAGGATCTTGGGTGGCATAGTGGAAAGAGTGTTGGATTCAGGGTCAGAGGCACATGGGTCCAGGTAATGGTTTGTCTACATTCAACTAAAAGTAGATTTTTCTGAACCTTGATTTACTCATCTGCAAAATGAGAATAATGGTATTTGTAATATTTGCTTTGCACAGTTGTGAGAGAAACATTTTGCAAACCATACAGGCACAATTGTTAGCAGTAGTAGCAATCTGAGACCTGACAGTTCTGCCCTTTTAGGCCCTATTTTTAGTGTGGATTTGTAGAGGGGTCCTCATTTTTGTAATTTTAAGTAATTAAAAGTGCTTAGTAAGACCCCAGAGTATAATTTTCATACCTAAAAACCCCAAACGTTACTTTAGTATCCAACTGTAATACTTTTGGGGGCAAACATGGGCTTCCCCTAGGTTTTATTAGAGTTCTAAGAGCCAAGGGTCTCAATCTGCGGAGAGTTATGGGAACCCAAGGCAGTGGGAATAATCTCTAGCGTTCTTCCAAACTCCCCCATAGACTAGAGATTTAGAACTCTGTGTGTGTGTGTGTGTGTGTGTGTGTGTGTGTGTGTGTGTGTGTGATGACAGTAAATTCATGTCCAGAAGTATGACATTCATGACATAGGTTTTGTTTTTATTATTTTTTTCCAGTTTATTTATTTTTGGTTTTCAACATTCATTTCCACAATACTTTGAATTACAAATTTTTCTCCCCAACTTTCCCCTACCCTCCACCCCAAAATAGCCATCCTACTGAATACGCCTTCCCCCAACTTTCTAATAGGGCAAGATGGATTTCTGTATCCCAGTGCCTATATATCTTATTTCCCAGTTGCATGGGTTTTATGTTTTTAAAAAATATATTTATATTTGTGTGTTTCTCTTCCTTGTTTAATACTCTGTAAATTTTAGTTTAAAATTTTTTTTCTTCAGTAACTTTAAAAAATTGGTAAAAGCAACTTGAAGAAGTATGATGAAAATATTGTCCAAGTTAAAAGAACCAGTGTTTCATTTTCCAAATATAATATATAATAATGTTGATTAATTAGCATGCATGTTTTAGGTGCCTGCTGGGAATAGTCCTACTTGCTGAGGATACAGATTCAGAAACGAGGCAGATATTTACATTCCATTAGGGGGACGTGCATATCCAGATAGATAAAATAAATCCAATGATTTGACTTGGAAGATGGTCACTAACAGCTAGGGGAGTAGGAGAGGCTACTGAGGGCAGTGACACGTAAGCTTACCTTTGAAGGGAAGCCAAGAGACAGATAAAGAGAAGAAAGCACTTAGAGCAAGGACAGTTTATGCAGAGGCACAGGGGAAGGTGGTAGAGGATCATCTACAAGAAACAGCTACAGTGTCAGTAGGGCTGAAGTATAGAATGTATGAAGGGAGAGAGAATAAGTATTAAGTGCCTACTGTATACCTGGCACTGGGATTTACAAATATTACCTCATTTGAGACAACCACAAACAGTAGAGACTATCCCAATTTTACAGCCAGGGAAACTGAGGTAGACAAGTGATTTGTTTCATAGCCAGTGTCTAAGACTGGATTTGAACTTCAGTCTTCCAGAGTCCAGGCCCAGAATATTCTGTTCACTGCACCACCTTGCTGCCTCAGTTAAAGGACATTGTTGTGTAATGTGGAAAGTTCAGCTACAGCCAGATTGTGAAGGGCTTCTTTTACAGTAGTGAGCGACATGGTTGGACTTCTGCTTTAGGAATGTCAATTTTGCAATCTATTCATTTGAGATAAGGGCCTGAACTAAGATGCTTGTGTTGTGAGTAGAGAGAAGGGGGAAAAGTGGAGATAAAAGTGACAAGACTTGGTGATTGATTATAATATGGGAGGTGATGTGGAAGAGGTCAGATCAACAAGCATCAAGTATCTACCGTTTCCCAGGCACTGTGTAAAACAGAGAAAGGCAGAAATCAGTTCCTTCTCAAGGAACTGAGTTTAAGGACAACATTCAAACAACATTTCGGAAAGATAAATTGAAGATAATCTTCGAAGGGCATTAGAATTAAGGAAGGCTCAAAAAACCAGGTGGGATTTCAGCTGAGACTTGAAGGAAGCCAGGAGGTGGAGATAAGGGAAAGAGTTCCAGGTGTCTGGGACAGCCAGTGAAAGTGTCAGAGGTTAGAAGATGAACTATCTTGTGGAAGGAACAACAAGGGGACTTGCATCACTGGATCATAAAGTTTTTACAGTAAGGTATAAGAAGACTAGAAAGGTAAGAAGGGGCCAAGTTATGAAGAGCTTTAAAAAGCCAAGAACTGTATATTTCATATTAGAGGTGAACCACTGAAGTTTATTGAACAGTAGTGTGAGTTAGTGAGATCTGCATTTTAAGAAGCTCTATTTAATAAAATGGGAAGATAGACTGGAATGGAGGGAGGTTTGAGGCAAGGAGACTAACCAGAAGGCTCTTGCAGGTTGGAAGTGAGGAGGGCCTGTTCTAAGGTGGTTGCAATGCTAGGAGAGGGACACTTGAGAAATATGAAAGTAGCATAGACAGGACTTGGCAACTGATTAGTCTGGAGGAACATGGGAGGTGACAAGAATGAGGATAATGCCCAGGTAGGGTCTGGATGACTGGAAGGATGAAGGTGACTTTGACAGTATTAGGAAAGTTAAGAAAGGAGGATATGGATGGGAAAGGTCATCATTTCAGTCTTGGACACATTGAGTATAAGATGCTTATGGGACATCCAGTTCAAAGTGTCTGATAGGCAATTGAAGATGTGAGACAAGCTCAGGAGACAGATTGGGGTTGGATGGATGATCTGAAAATAATAAACATGGAGATTATAATTGAATTCATGGGAGCCAGACCACTCTGTGTTGTAAACTGGAAGAAATTATTCCTCCTCCAGAAATAAAGAAGCTTGGACAAGGGATTGTATTTAAAGGAGAAGATAATGGATTCCAGTTTGGACATGGCGAGTATCAGAGGTGCTTTTAGGACACACAGGTTGAGATGCTGGACAGGCAATTGATGGAAGTTGCGCTGCATCTCAATGGAGATGTTAAAGCTGGATCTAGACTAGGGTGTGATCAGACAGGAAGAGAGCCATGAGATGCAATATAAATATAAAGCAATGTCTTGAGAACTGGGAGAGTAGAAAGTTATCCAGGAGTTGGGCTGATCACTGGCAAATTTCTTCAGCTGCTTCACTTCTTAATGCCTTGTGATGTTTTATAACTCCATTGAACTCCAGTGGCTGTTCCAAATTACCCATAAACTTAACTGCTAAACCCAGTGGTCTTTTTTTAAGCCCTCATTATATCTGACCTATTTTACACCAGAAGCTACCTTTTTATGTCTTTGGAACACTGAAACTACTAGTTCTCCCTTCTGTTCCCCCCTCCCTTAGAAGAATATGAAGAAATAAACCTCTTGGTTTTTGAACTATCCAACTCTGTTTATCAGATAATATTCTTCAAGTCTTTGGCTCACTTCAGCCATTTTCCCTTGCTGGGACTCAAAGATGGCTTCCCCATAAGAATTCTTTACCTTCATTTTTTTTAAATTAACTTTTGTTTCCATGAAATTTTGAGTTAGAGATTTTCACCCCATTTTTCCCCTATGCACCACCTCCAAAGAGCAATTCCATGTTTACCCCCTCCCCCAATCTGCTCTCTCCTATATCTTCCCCCATCACCACTCTGACTTTCCAGTAGGGCAAGATGGATTTCCTCACCCCAGTGCCTGTATATCTTTTGTGTGTGTGTGTGTACGTGTGTGTGTGTGTATATATATATGTGTGTATAATGTATATTTATATTATTTACACATAACTGGGAATTAACATTTGATTTTAGAACTTTAAATTCTAGATTCTTTTCCTACCTCCCTCGTCACCCACCCCCACTGGAAAGACAAGCAGCCCAAACAGGCTGTACATGTGTAGTTATACAGAACATCCACAATGGACATATTGTGAAAGACTGACTATATTTTCCCCCTTCCTATCCAGTCTCCCCACTTGTTTTATTCTCTGCTTTGTCCCAGTCCCTTTACAGAGTGTATGCTTTTAACAACCCTCCCTCCCAACCTGCCATCCCCTCCATCATCCCCTCTCTTATCCCATTCCCACCTACTCTCCTGCAGGGCAAGATACCCAATTAAGAGTGTGTGTCATTTCTTCCCTAAGCCAAATTCAGTGAGAGTAAGGTTAACCCATTCCCTTTTGCCTTCCTGTTCTTCCCTTCCATTGTAACAAGTTATCCCTTGCCTCTTCTATATGAGAGGATTAATTAATCCTGTTCTGACTGTTTCCTCTCCCACCTCTCAATTTCACTTTTAAAATATCCCTTCCTATTCAATTGATCCTGTGCCCTCTGTCTATGTATACATACACACACTCACATATGTAGTAATACATAAATATATACTCTCCTATATTGACATGTATGTATACATATATAAATACATTTGTATTCCCTTCACCTATCCTCATACTGAGAAAAGTTTCTTAAGTTACAATTATCGTTTTTCAATGTTGGCATGTAAATAGTTCAACTTTGATAAGTTCCTTATGAATTCTTTCCCATGTTTACCTTCTCATGCTTGTGTTTGAATATCAAATTTTCTATTCAAGCAAGAATGCTTGACAGTCCACCTCATTGACCGTGTTTTCCCCTGAAACGTTATACTCAGTTTTGCTGGGCAGGTGATTCTTGGTTTTAATCCCAGCTCCCTTGATCTCTGGAATATCATATTCCAGGCCCTTGGATCCCTTAATGTAGAAGCTGCTAGATCCTAGGTTATCCTGATTGTGTTTCCACAGTATTCAAATTATTTTTTGTGGGCAGCCTGTAATATTTTCTCCTTGACTCCAGAACCTGATTATAATATTCCTAGGAGTTTTCTTTTGGGGATCTTTTTCAAGAGGTGATTGGTGAATTCTTTTTTTTTAAATGGCTTTTTTTTTTAAATAAATTTTGTTTTTTTGTTTACATCATTCATTTTCACGAGATTTTTGAATTACAGATTTTCTCCCCGTCTTTCCTCTACCCCAACCCCAAAACAGCGATTCCACTGTAGAGCCCCTCCCCTGGTCTGCTCTCTTAACTTTCTGGTAGGGCAGGGAGGGTCTCACTACCCCAACCCCTGTATATCTTGATTCCTAGTTGCAGGTATTGCAGAGCTTTAAATTCTAGATTCTTTTGGTTCCTCCCTTGTCACCCACCCCCACTGGAAGGACAATCAGTTCAATACAGGCTGTGTAGGTGTGATTATACAGGACATCTTCCTAGTGGACATATTGTGACAGTGATCATATGTCCCTCCTTCCTATCCCTCTCCCCTTGTTCTGTTCTCTACCC
>JAQQSW010000229.1:45233-57460 GCA_028646575.1 Pseudocheirus occidentalis
AGTGGAAGCCGCTGCTGCTCTGTTCCTGCTGCTACAGCTGCCTCCCACTGCTTCCTTGCCGTGGGAGCAGTTTGGCCGGACCCGCTCTTCTCCTCCCCAGTTAGCAAAATCCACTGACCTTTCTCTTAGCCTTTTTGTCTTCTGGCCTGATAAATGTGGTAACTGTGCCTCCAGTGCAGCTGATCTGCTCTCCTATAGACACGGCTCCCCGCCCGATGCCCCAGGGCCTGAGCCGGCTGGGTTTTGGCAGTTGCTCCCAGACTGCTGTGAAGAGCCCCACTTGCTGCACTGCCTGCAGCAACAGATGTGCTTTCTGTCTTTTGGAGGGTTTTGGAGCTTGAAAATCTGTTTAGAGTCCCATTTTATGAGTTTTTTAGCGTGTTTGTGTGGGAGCTGCGGTGCTTTGCCACTTCTACACTGCCATCTTGGCTCCGCCCCCTATACTCATCTTTTGAAAAATCTAAGTCAGTTAACAACTTCCCCAACATTGGTCTTTAAATCTTTAAATAAATGTTTTCCTCTTTATGAGACTTATTTCCCTTTGTGTCTTCAGGATTTCATTCTTTAAAGTTCTCCAATCCTCTAGCCTTCCCCTATTGCTACGGTTTTTGGGGGTCAGGCTGTATAGGTTTCACCTATACCCTTCCTCAACAGGCTTCGGGCATCCCCGGCTCCTGGCTTCTGCTTACTCTGGGAGAAACAGCTGCATAGAAAACTTAGGACTCAGGACTTGCTTCTAGCTACTTTCTGTAAGCTTGGCTTAGCTGGAACTCTTCTTCGGCTGGACCTCCCTCTGCCTCCGGGTTGTCTGTATTTAAGTCCTTTCTCCAGGGCCCCTTAGGGCCCCTCCCCTGGCCATGCCCTTGCCACAGGGAGCCAATCATGCATCACCCTGAAGGCGGAGAGATAATCCTGTTTATTGCAAAGCATTTTGCCCCCAGGTGATCATGGGCCTTCTGTTAGCTGAGGATCAGTTCAACCCATTACCAACAAGAGCCCCAACACCCTATAACATATTTTTTTGAGGAACCCTTTGCAATTTGATCACCACAAATGTAGAGTGTGTATCATACACACTCAACTTTCTCCTCTATCACAAATTCTAAGGCAGAATGCCCAAATCTTCCAAAGGTTCCTATAATTTTCACCCAAGCAACTAGCTTCTCTCTCAGATCTAGAAAAGAAGTTTGTCTTACTGATTCCTCCATCTTTTGAAGGAGGAAATTATCAATAAGGCAAATCAAAAAATTATTAGCTGCTTTTAAATTTCATTAGTTTTTAATTAGTTAATTAATTATAATTAATAATTATAATTATATAATGCTAATATAATATTAATTATAATTAGTAAGTTATAATAATTTAGTTAATTAATTAGTTTTTAATTTTGTTAGTTTTATTGGTGAGCAGACAACCAGATAATTGAAGCACCCTATCGTTTATTTATTATACCTTTCCAAATGCCTCATCTGCTTTCTTCCTTCTGCCCGTCTGACTTGCAGTATTCTCTGATGACAAAACCCTTTTTGTTCCAGCTACCATTGACCCTCACCCAAATATTCTTCACCATTGCTTCCTTCCACTGGTCCCTAGATACTCACATGAATATGAAACAATAAATATGTATTCTTAATATACAAAGCTAGTACACATCTTCTTCCCTCCTCTCCCCACACACCTTTTATCTATCTTATTCCTTTTGAATGAGGTACATCCTTACAGAGACTCATTCATCTTATGCATCTCATCCCACCAAGCATCAGTGATAGCTATAAGGTCAAGTTACCTCCTTGAATTATTATTATTTTTTTAATTAAATTTGCCTGTCGGTTGTACTTTTTGCATTTATGTGCAGACAAGCGAGGACATGGGTTTTATTGCTGGCTCCTTTCTTGGAACCAGCTCTCCTTATTTAGCCATAGTTATTTACCATTTCTGTTGTTTTGTTTGTTTGTTTGTTTTTACTTATACCTACTTCCCAACCTTGGTACTATTTTGTTCAATTATCACTAGCCTGACTTCATTCTCCTCCCTCTCTAATCTCAACCCAATAATCTGCCATTTTAACTCACATTGTCCTCTGCTTTTAAATCCCTTGTGCATCTGTCCTAATGACTCTCATCTCTTGCCAAATCCTAGGCCAACATCTGCCTCCTCCTGTCCTACTCAGGAATTGCTTAATGCAGCTAGAGGAATGACTAGATAAGGATTGGGAATATTGTGAATTCATGCTAACCAACTTTGACTGGGCCCTCACTGCAGTAAGGCAGTTTATTTATTTGTTTTGTTTTGTTTTTTTATTCCTCCCTAACTGATTTCCTATCTCACCTATAGAAGCTTTTCCAAACTTATTCCCTCTTAAAGTCTTCTACACCTTCCCTCTTCACACTCTTTCAGCTAAGGTCCTTGTCCCTTGCCTCACTGAGAAGACTGAGGCCACTTGACCTTCATCTCAAAGCCCCTTGATACCTTTTCCCACTCTCTCCTCCCTCCTCCAACCTCTGACAAAGAGGTGGTTCTTCTTTTTGCCAGACCTAGCCCTTCTACCCTTGCACTTGATCCGATTCCTTCCTCTCTTCTCAAATAGTCTCCTCAATGAACTCCATTCTCCCTCAAATCATCAATCTTCCACAATTATTTAATATGTTTTATTTTCTCCTAAAATACATATTAAACCAATTTTTAACATTTGTTGGGTTTTTTTTTTAAATCTGGAATTCCAAATTCTATCGCTGCCTCCTCTTTTCCCTCCTGAAGGCAGTAAGCAATCAGATATTGGTTATACATGTGCAATTATGTAAAACATTTCTATATTTGTCATTTTGTACAAGACTCAAATAAAAGAAAAAGAATGAAAGAAAAAACGTGAAAAATAGCATGCTTCCATCTGTATTCAAACAATATCAGTTCTTTCTCTAGAGGCAGACAGAAAGCTTCATCATTCATCCTTTGGGATTGTTTTATATCATTTTATTGCTGAGAATAGCTAAGTCATTCACAGTTCTTCATCATATAATATTGCTGTTATTGTGTACAATGTTCTCCTGGTTCTATTCACTTCACTTTGCATCAGTTCATATAAATCTTTCCAGGTTTTTCTGAAATCATTCTTCTTGTCATTTCTTATAACACAATATTCCCAGTGTCCCTTATCTACTGGTCCCTTCTAAATGCCTTCAAACATGCCCATCTTTAAAAAAAAACCTTCAATAGACACCACTATTACATCAAGCTATCATTTCTATATATGTTCTCTTTTTCTCAGCTGAATTTCTTGAAAAAGCTTTCTATACTCACTATCCCCATTTCCTCTTCTCTGACTGCTCCTTAATGCTTTGCAATTTGGCTTATGACCTCATCACACACTAACAATAACAATAATTAAAATTTATATACAGCTTTAAGGTTTGTAACATTATCTCGTTTGATCTTTACAGCAACCCTGGGAGGTAAATATTATTATCTCCATTTTCCAGATGAGAAAACTGTCACAAAGGGAGGTTATAGGACTTGCCCCAAATCACACAGCTGGTAAGTTTCTGAGGAAAGATCTGAACTCAGGTCTTGCTGACTCCAAATACAGCACTCTATTCACTCTCTCCAAAGTCACCAGTGATCTCTTAACTGACAAATCTGATGTTCTTTTCTCAGTCCACATCCTTCTCCACCTCTTGGCTGTATGTGACACTGTTGACCATCCTTTCCTTCTAGATAATCTCTCCTCTTTGGGTTTTAAAGATATACCTTTATCCTGGTTCTCCCTCTACCTGTCTGACCACTCCTCAGTCTTCTTTGCTGACTCATCATCTACATCATGCCTCCTAGCTGTGGGTATTCCTCAGAGTTCTGTCCTAGGTCCTTTTCTCCCACTATAAGAGTTCTCAGCCTCATCAGCTTCCAGAGGTTTAACTCTCATCCCATACAGATGTCTCCCAATTCTATACATCCTGGCCCAGTCTCTCCCTTGAGCTGCAGTCCTGCAGAACAAATTGTGTACTAGACATTTCAAACTGGATGTCCCCAAGACATCTGCAACTCTGCATGTTCAAAACCGAATTCAGTACCTTTCCCCCTAAACCCTATTCTTTTCCAAACTTTCATTTTTCTGCTGAAGATACCTTCATCCATCAAGTTTCCCAGATCTGTAACCTTGCCATTATCCTAGACACATCACTCTCCTTCATCCTACAAAGCCAATCAGTGGTTAAATCTTGCACCTCAATTTCTATAACATCTCTCAAATCTGTTCTCTTCACTTACACAACTACCCCCTTAATTCTGGCCCCCACCACTTCTTGCTTATATTATTGTAATATACCCTTGATTTCCTTGGCTCAAGTCTTTCTAATCATTCTATTCTCTCCTACACAAGCAATTTTCCTTAAGCCCAGATCTAAACGTGTGAATCCCCAAATTAATTCCAGTGACTTCCTACTCTCTCTAGGATAAAATGTAAAATTTTCTGTTTAGCTTTTAAAGTCTTTCACTATCCGGCCTCACCTTATCTTTTCAGACTCACTGGACATTATTCCCACTCCTGAACTCAGTGATCCAGCTGTTGCGGTTTTCTTTCTTTTCTTCACACAAAACATTCCATCTCCCTTCTCTGTGCCTTCTGTCATTCCACATGGCTGGAATGCACTCCCTTCCTTATCTCTGCCTCATAGATAGAGCCCCTTTCTTTAAGATACAACTCCAATGCCATTTTCTGCATGAAGCCTTTTCTGACCCTTCCTCCAACTACTAGTAACCTCCCTCCCAAATTCCCTTGTATTTTTATTTATTTATTTATTTATGTTTTATATGTGTGTGTGTACATATATATATATTTATTTACTTTTATGTATACTTACTGTCTGTCATTTCAATGCTCATTGGGAGTAGGGATTGTTTCATTCTTTGTCCTTATATGCCCAACTCTTAGCACAGTCCTTGGCACACAGCAGCTGCTTAATAAATACTTTTTTGAGCCTTTGATTGATTAAACCAGGCTTCCTTCTAGAACTAAGAAGTAAATTTGCCTGAATCTTTTCTTAGGGTCAGGAGCCATTTGAGAGATCTGCATTACTCTTAATTCTTGACTCTGGAATTTATTTCACTCTGGGACTCCAGAACAGAGTCTGTGTCTCCTTTTGATCCCTCCAGATTGTTAGACCTTTCACCACCCCCAAGCCTTTTCATCTGTTGCCGCCTCTAATTGAGAGTGTTGATGGCTCAGCTTCCTCAGTTAATGGCTCTTCTAGTGCTCAGCTCTCTCTACTCCAAGTAGTTTTAATGATGCTTTGAATTTGCAGGCATATAAACTTATAACAAATCCAAGGCATTATTAAAACATGGTTTAGAATGAGTGATTCTCAAGTAGAAAGACCCACAGGAGAGCTAAGATACTCAGCCCTGCATCCTGAACAAATAAACAAAGCCAGA
Source organism: Pseudocheirus occidentalis (assembly GCA_028646575.1). Lineage (NCBI taxonomy): Eukaryota > Metazoa > Chordata > Mammalia > Diprotodontia > Pseudocheiridae > Pseudocheirus > Pseudocheirus occidentalis. The sequence goes on from JAQQSW010000229.1 coordinate 50,658, forward strand.
ATGAAAGCAAAAAGGCAATGAATGGCCTGCCATCGCTAGCACTTGAGTCTGGAGAAAGGGTTAGCTTTGGACAAGTGCCTTTCTAATGCTGTCCTTGGAGACCTTGCACAGACAGGTTTGCAAACAATCAATACCCAGGGCACAGAGTGACCTAACTCAACAACCACAGTACACATAGCATTCAGCAGTTGTGCAATCATGTTTCTTTGCCTTTCAAAGATTGGATGCCAGCCCTGGTATGAAAGGCAGAAAAAAATGAAAATTCTACACTTTTATTTTCATGAAACTTACACCATTCTGAATCTATCACTATTTAATTCATCTCCCAGTGATGGTGAAATAGAGCAGATTCATTCAGTTCTGATCCCAGGTGCTGTCCTGGCGATGTTCTTCCCTCTCCTATAGGATTCTCTCTTTTTATACAGCAATATTTCCACATCAAATAAAAATAAAACAGACACCATGAAGCAAAATCAAGCTCTAGGCAAAGAAAAGCTTCTGAGTGAGCTAAAAAGATCCCAGAGTAAAGTTTATTTTTAAAAAAAAATTGGCAATACATAGCTTGGCTGGGTCTCAGTCTTGTAGTGATGTTATGTGTTGATATCACATTAAACCTTTTCAAAGTACCTTCGCAAACTCTCATACTTCAAAGATCTATGATTTCAGCATTGAGAGCACTATTTCGACCAATCACATCTCTTCCATATTTTGGTAGACAGGCTTCATGAAGTAATATGGATGGAAAAATTCAAAATCTTTCAATCAGCTTTCTGTTAACAAGTCTTTTTCCCCTTAATGGGGTTTATCCTCGGAAAACAAACAGATTCCATAGAGTGGGACCAAAATCTAGAAAGGTTTTCTGATGCCACATACGTATGTAAGACAGAAATGCAGTTAAATGAGGGAAAGACGCTGATCTTGAACGCTAGGTATAGTTTTGCTCTCGTGCCTTTACTGCTCTCATTCATTTACATGGGAGACCAAAGGAAAGGTGCTTGTTTGGTTGGTTTTTTAAGCTTTTACAAAGAGATATTTAGCTAAAACATTTAGCCAGAATGAAAGTGCAGAAAAAACATTTTCCGCAAACCAGAGGGACATTCTCTACCATACCACTTCGCTTACTAGGGACAATGGGCTAATCTTTCACATGGTTACTACAAAGTTTTCACCCCACCAAGTTCATTTCCATATGTAGCACAGCTGCTGGAGGAATTACTCCCTTGCTGTAGGACAGGACTGAGTTGGGTCAAGCACTTGACTCCTAGGATCTAAGCTGATGTTTTCTTGGACTCTACTGCCAGAGAAATCATGAAGGTCAGCAAAACAAGGAGAAAAAAGACAAATGGGAATTGACCCCATCCTAGGCTCACTTAGGAGACTATGTACCCACTGGCCTCCTGGAACCCAGAGAGTAATATTTACATTTATTGGTCAACAAGAAGGAAAAAAAAACCTGAAGGAATTTTAGAACTGAGAAATTAGGTGGTCCTAGTCCCCAAACCTTAATAGTCCTTTGCAGTTTACTAAAAAGAGAAGTCTCTGAATGAATGCTAGTTAGGTATAGTTTTGTCATCAAAAACTAAACAGGGAGCCCTAAGTTTGAATGAAGTTTCAAACAGAGACTCGGCTCCTGATGACCTGGAAATGCAACTTTAAAAAAGCCTGAGGGCACTAGCTAGCTGGGGTGTCTCTGTTCCAAAGAGTTTAACATCTGTAGAAAGGAATCTCCTTCTGGAAAGGAAACACTCATTTCAGCTAGTCAGGACTCAAAAACACAAGAGAGACCTTCTATGGGAGAAAGCCCAAATGGATTTCCCCAGGTACATGATCACTTTACTAATAACAGAACTGTAGGAGAAAGGCTCTGGGCTTTTAATGGTAAGAGAGGAAAGAGTCTCCTTTGAGGAAGAGGCAATACATCCAGGTAGATGATTCCAGTTGAAGCTAGAAGCTAGAAGTAAATAAAAACTCAGCTCCATAACCCTGTGCCCAGTACAGCTGTGGCTGGTAGTGACCAGCAGTGACCATAGACCAGTGGTTCTCAACCTATGGTTCGCGACCCCTTTGAGGGTCAAACAACCCTTTCACAAGGGTTGCCTAAGACCATTGGAAAACACGTATTTCCAATGGTCTTAGTAACCAAGACACCGCTCCTCCAGCTGTCTTCCAGGAGAGACTGCCCACATGTAGATATGTCCACATATGAGTATTAAAGGGTTGTGGCATTAGGAAGGTTGAGAACCACTGCCATAGACCAACAGAAGCAGTGAACATGTGAGACCAGCAAGGAGCTCAAGGAGGGTGATGTCTTGACTTGCAAGTAAATTGGATTTTAATGACACAAAGCCTCATGTAAAAAGTCCTCAGCCTCACTCTCTCTTCCAGAGTCATAAGAATCCAGTGGCAAGACATAGGTCAAGAAAACTGGCAATGCCCTCCTCCCCCCACCTTGCCTCTTAATGATATTAGACATGGATACCAATTAATCCAAAGATGCTTTTTAGGAAACCAAGAAGATGAGAAGTTCAATATACTTCAGCAACTGATACTAGAAGGTCCTCCTCCAGTCAAAGTAGAGGGAGATGGGAAGGAGACCTAGGCAATACTAAAGCCAAGTTCAAAGCTTCTCCTGCCTCCTCTAATGGTTCTTTATCAAGAATGTGCTAAGAAACCACACCCTCCAAATTTATGGAAAAGTGTCCCATTGTACCTAAAGCATAATTGGTGCCTTTGTACCAAACCCAGTTTGTATAATGATACCCCATAGGCAAATATCTTTTATCTGACATCATTTCACTTTATCAAATGACTTTTGGAGTCTTTTCCCAGTTAGTCTAAGGTCTTAATCGACTGACACCTGTTCTCATCTAGTTAAGGTATCAGACTAAAATGGGGTGGAATAGTTTCAACCCCACCCTTGTGTAATGTTAAGGGAATTTGAAGATCTTTCCTGTCCCATAATAGGCCCATGTGACCTGCTTTGAGCTTTGGCTCAGCCCACAGCTTGAGTCACATGGAGCCCATGGTGGGAGAAGCTTGCTGAAGGGGTGGAGCCGGAAGAGAGAGCAAGGCTGAGCTGGGAGAGAGCTGAGGTAGAGCAGCTAGAGTGAGAAAAGGAAGAATTTTGCCTAGAAGAGCTCATTTATGGGGAGTCCCAATTGAGGGAAGGCTTGGGGATGTCAGCGTTCCCTGGACTGGTGATGTGTATAAACTTTTTTGTTACCATGGTGGAATTGACTTTCTGGTATTTGAATAAATATCTTGGTTTTGTCTTTGAGGAAGAGAGTTTGTTATATTTTGCAATTAAACCCTGAAAATATATCTGCATATTCAGAGCTGCTGCTATGGGTATTGTAACGTCAGTATACCTTGCAAGAGGTTATGGATCAGAATTACAGGGGAAGAGAGGGCATGGAAAGGTTGTGCTCTGCATTACTGGAGGCAATGAGGAAATGTTGACAATGAATATAGACTATTTTCACTTTAGCAGTGAAAGAAAGAAGAGAAAATAAGATTGTAGCTGAAGGGGTAATAGAGTGAGGGCAAGACACTGCTTTCTACTCTCTAATGAAAATGATAGATATCACTTAAATAGATCATTAGATTGAAAACTAAAGTGTCAATACCAGCATAATCTTCTAAGATGGTGATCATTAACAAACATTAGCCTATTGGATGGATAAAGACCATGACTGATTTGACATGGCTGTGCTGAGCACTAAACGTTACATATTCATCTTTCTTTATTACTGAAATTTAGTTTTAGCTAGATTATAGCACTGAGAAAAGTATTATATCTTTTAATAAAATGAAACTCTACTATAAGACATTTTCCTATAGTCAGCTCATCACAAAACAGCCTAACAAGAGCTTATATCAATTAAGCAAATAGCGTGAGTTTTTATTACTTCGTTTACTAAGGCTTTCAAAAGTATAATTGACAGAGGTGTCTCAGTGTGTCTCACTGAGACAAGGTAGAGAACAAAATCAGGGTTGGGGAATCTATAGCCAAAGCATTCCTCTTGTTAAAAAATGGTCACAAAGTAGGAATCTAGAGCAATATAGCCAGAAAATGATTTACTATAACCAAACTGGACCCAAACAAAGGACTGAAAGGATGGTTAAACATTAGGAAAACAGTCTAATTAATTATATAAATGATGAAAAATTGGGTTTTTCCACAGATACAGAAAAAGTCCTTGAGAAATTAAAGCATTCATTTGTTATCTCCAAAAAGCATAAAAATGAAGGCATCCTTCCCTAATATAGAAAAAAGCATCTATATAAAATACAAGAACTTTCATTTTTTGCAATGGAGAAACTCTAAGAACTTTTCTAGTGCAAATGGGTATAAGAATATCTCTCCCCTCCTATTGTTTGAAATAGTTCTAGAAATGCTAGTTATGATAACAAGATAAGAAAACAAAATTAAAGCTACAAAATAAAAAAAAGAGGAGAAAAAATGATTCCTATTTGCAGACCACAGGGTGGTATACTTAGAAAACCTCAGAGAATCAGCAAACAGACAATTAATAGTAAGATAAAAAAGAAATCCACAAAATTCAGAATTTCCATATTAAAGTAATTTTAAAAAGGAGAAGAAATGGTAAGATAAACTCCACCTAAAATAACTGCAAAATGCATAAATATTTGGTTTTTATATAAGAAGCTCCTTCCCCCTTCCCCCTTTCACCCCCTTCCGTGTATCTATTTCCTCTTTCCCTTCCCTTCCCTTACTTCTGTCCACATAGGGTATCATACCTCTACCTGCACAAAAGAATGTAAATTTTGATTGCTGAAACCTTGCAAGATATCTTGGGGGTGTACTGGCTAGATTTCTTTCTTAAGAACTATGCCTTACACAGAAATCACTCTGACTCTAATAGGTCCCAGGCTGAGCCTTATTTGGTCACTGTTTGGGATGTGATTGGCTTAGAGTGAATGTAAATAGCAATTGTTTCTGTTTTGGCCAGAAACCTTGTGAGTTTGCCCCATCCAGAATGATTTTTTTCTTTCTTTCTTTCTTTTTTTTTTTTAACTAGGTAAAGAGACCGTTCTCTGCCTCATTTCTTAACTAACTTTAACCACTGAATTGGCATTGCCTCCAATCAAACTTAGTCCCTTTTTAAGACCTTAGCTTAAAAAAGTCAAGGTCTCCCACTGCATCCAGGGCCATCTCCAGTCATCCTAATGTCTATCTTGCCACTCGATCCAGAGGGCTCTGGAGGAGAAAGTGAGGCTGGTGACTTTGCAAAATCCGCCCTCACTTAAATCCAATTCACTTGGTTACCATGGTCCCCTTTGAGAATGAAGGACAAACATGTAGAAAGAAACAAAGATCCAATCAATACACAAGAAAGAGTATAGAGAGAAGGGGTTGTATTCAAGTGATGATGTGGAAACAGAAACATCTGTTCAATATGTGGAGTGATTGAGAGAGGAGAGTCAAGACAGCAAACATTTATTAAGTACTTATTATGTATCAGGCATCATTCTAAGTGCCCTTAAGGAGCTTATTAAATCCTAACGCATCAAGACAACACAGAAAAGGAAGCTGAATTGGATGGAAAGAAAGGTACTTGAAGGAAGAAGGCATAGTGCCTGAATTTAGAGAGTCAGAAGGAGAGGCAATTGGTCTGAGCCCTTCTTCAAAATGGAAGTTCCAGGAGGAACTCACCAATGAGAGAAAGGGAGCCCAAGAGCTGAGGGGTATTCTAGGGTGAGAAGGCCACCAAAAAAAGGAACTACTACTTAAGAAAGTAACTGAGATACAGCGTCAAAATCTAGACTGGAGAGTTGTAAATCGGAAGGATGAAGTCTGGAAGAGCGGTGGGTTGGTGAGGGCTGTGGGGGGAGGATGGATATAATAAATTCTGTTGTGGATTTGTTGTGTTTGAGATGTAATAACTAAATGCTGTCTCCTTCACAGCATAGGGCTAGTAGACTGAAAGGATAAAATGTTGTCAACATTGTAAGTCGCTGTATTGGGTATTTTTGCTTTATTGCTTTTCTTTGTTATAAGGGAGGGTTTGACCTGGAGGGGGTCTGTCTGAGTACTTACAACTTCAAAACTTCCTATTACTGCCCTCTGCAGCATAGCAGAACCAATGCAACCTCTCTATTCAGCCTTTCAAGTACCTGAAAATAGGCATCACAACCCCTCTCCCCACCACCCTGAATCTTTTCTTCACTTGGTCGAGGTTCCTTCAACTGATCCATACAGGACATGATTGTGAGACTTTTTACCACCCTCGTTGTTCCCTGGATAGTCTTCACTTTACCAAAGTCCTTTCTAAAATGTGGTTCTCAGAACTGAACACAATACTTCAGATACGTTCTGACCAGGGAAGAATGCAACAGAAATATTACTTTCCTAGTCCTTTACTTTACACATCTATTAACATAACCCATTATAGTATTTTATTTTTAGCTGCCAGATTAGACTGTTGACTCATATTGAACTCGAAAATGCCCAGATCTTTTTCAGATCAATTGTTACCTATTGATTCCTCCTCCATTTTGTACTTGAAATTGATTTTGTTTATCTATTGAAGTATAGCATTTTACATTTAGGGAGAGGGGATAGCAACTGGATCTGTAATTTCATTGATATAAGCAACTCTTAAATAAGGTTGTACCATCTACCAATGTAGATTGACACATTCTACATTGCAACTTGTAGTCATAGTTTCTTTGATTCATTGCCCCCACTTAGAGTTTGCTCTGGGAAAATCTCCACATCAGGCTTATGTATAGTTCACATTTAGGTTTCAATCAACAAACATTTATTAAGTGCCTATGTG
>JAQQSW010000230.1:0-16601 GCA_028646575.1 Pseudocheirus occidentalis
CTTGGACTACCTCCCAAAGGTATTCCCTTCAGAGATCATCACCACTTCAATTATTCACCCATGAAAAAGAGATCAACTTCTAAAGGACTTCCTGAAACAAAGCACTGTATTGACATGTCTCCTTTGAAAATCACCTAAGGGACATCTGATTGAGTTTCAGTATTGAGTCTCCTGAGAATATCTGTCTTTCTCATGACAAATCCACTGGAGGCCATGTGGGGAGGACGGAAGGTGAGATAGCAGGAGCACTCTCTCATCATTTTCTTAGTTGTGCTTCAGCAAGCTTGATTTTTTTATTCCAAAAAAAAGTTACTTTTGAGAGTCTGGAATGAATGAAAATCCTTAATGTGTCTTTATTGCTGCTAATGACTGTGCTAAATTTTGAGTATACAAATACAAAATGAAACATAAACCTTGCCCCCAAAGAATTTATATTCCAACAGGAGAACATATGCATATATGTTAGTATTGTCTATGGAAAGTACAAAGGATAAAGTACTGGGCCTGAATTCAAAAAGACCAGAATTAAAATCCTGCCTCAGACACTTACTATCTGTATGATGCTGAGCTAATCACTTAATTTCTATCTGCCTCTCTTTCCTCTTCTGCAAAGTGGGGACAACACTGGACCCTGCCTCACAGGGTCTGTGTGAGAATTACTTAAAATGTTTGCAAATCTTAAAATGTTATATAAACACTAGCTACCATCACTATCACGGTCATTATCATCATCCTTATAATTATTAAAAGTTTCATGGAAGGTGAGGGGGCCATAGAGGAATAGGCTGGCAAAACCTTTCCTGAAACAATGGTTGACTTAAGTTGATCAGTCGGAAAGAGAGAGGCGTCAGAGTTGCACTAGCAAGGTTCCTGCTACCTAGCTGTCCAGAAGGCAACTCGCATGTGTGGAGACAAGTAATACATGACATTTAATTAAAGCATAACTGGGGCCAGCCTGAAGTGAAGAAAAAATGAGAGAAATGGAATAAAACACATGGGGGAAATTCTAAGATAGAATACAGAAGTTTGCTGCCTTAATTTACTAGGCTTCATTCCTTGATTGGATTCAGAACATTGATCAAATGAACTCAATCATTGTTCCTGGAAAGGTTTTGACAACCTATTCCTCTATGGCCCCTTTCCCTTCCTTGAAACTTTGATCCTCCTGATTTCAGATGTTCAATCCTACTATGACCAAGTCAACATATGCATGTACACACATATACCCACCGACTTGTAAGGATTCTAGATCCAAATCATTCAGTAAATAAGCATTCATTGAGCACTGACTAAGCAGTAAGTTCTGGGAATATAAAGAGAAGTAAGAGTCCCTGGTCTCAAAGAACTTCCAATCTCATAGGACATTAAAAAAGCAAACAACAAATAAGTTTTGTCCCAGGTAAATAGAAAATAAAAACAGAGGGAAGGTGCTAGAATTAAGAGAGGTTAATCTAGAAGGTGGGGTTTTAATGAATACTTAAAGGAAACCAGAAAGCAGAGATGAGGAAGGAAAGCAATAGAATCCAATGGAAGGGTGTGTCCTGTCAAAGAACTCTAAGAGTGTACAGGTGGTTTTTAATCCACAGATACACACAGAATCAGAGTCTCTGGTTCCTCTTCTATAAAATGAGTGGATTCCCTGTGAAAGGAGCACCTTTGGGTGTTTCTTGTTGTCAGGAAGTTTTTCCATTGAGTTCAAATCTTCTGTTTCAGTTTCCATACATTGTACCAATTACATCTTCACGTCTATCAAGTCTAATCTCTCATTCACATTTTAAACTAGATTTGTGATTTCCTTCATGTAGAACTTCCTCTGACAATACAAAATGGTGCCTCTTCCACAGCTTAAAATAAGAGAGTTGTATAAAGGACTGAGAAGTCCATTGACTTGCCCAGGATAACATAGCCAGGATGTTTCCAAGCCTGGACTTGTACCCAAAAGTCTTTCTTGCTCTAAGATTGGCTCTCTCCATCCTGCCCCCTTCCCATGATAGCCATGGAAGGCTTTGTCTTCTCTAGAAGATATGTCTCCTTTAAATCTTCTCAAGGTCAACCATTGCTAGTTGTTTCAAATCTCTGCTCTGAGGCCCTGATCTCCCTTCCATTACTCTGGTGAACCTCCTCCTCCTAAGCCAAATTTAGCACCTCCCTTCCTACAGTATAATGGCCATTGCTGAACACAACATTCTAAATGGGGTGCGGGCAGCACAATGGATGTTGGGACTGGAGAAACTGTCATTCATTGTTCTGGATACTTGATTCTTTTTTAGAGCCAAAGTTGCTTTGGGGTGCTTGGAGTCATTTCTGACACTTTGAAGTAGATTATGGAGCAGTACAAGTAAGCACTTGTTCGTGCACACACACAAATGTGCATACACACACAAATGCGCACACACACACTTTCCTAGCCAGGCTACACTGGAAACAAGATCTGAGAAAGTCAATATTTTCCTAAAAGTAAAAGGGAAAACCTCAGGCAGTTTGGTGCTTTCCTATATGCTGAGACAATGTCAGTTGCCTGAGTAAATGAAAAATAAATCAGTTCTGTTTCCTTCCCATGTTTTCTGTCTTTGACTGTGTTTACTGTCAAATCAAGGAAATGGACAAAGGATATAAACTCCTTGAAGGCTGATATGATTTCATTTTGTTTCGTTAGCACAATTTCCTGCTTTTTTATGTTGTTGTTGCTGTTGTTGTTGTTGGGAAGCTACATGGCATAGTGGATAGTGTGTCAGGCCTGAAGTCAAGGAAACTTATCTTCCTGAATTCAAATCTAGCTTCAAAGGCCTCATAGTTAGATGACCCTGAGCAAGTCAGATTCTGATTTGGCTACTTACTCCAGCTGGCCTTTGGGCAAATCACTTCTCTCTGTGCCTCAAGTCCCTCGTTCACAAAATAAGAGAGCCAACCTGGACAGTCCCTAACCTGAAAATCCTATGAATCCTCATTAATTGGTCATTTCCTTAGCAAAGGATACTGAAGAGATAAAACTCAAACACTTCATTTTGGGTGACAGGGAAGCAAAGGGAACGAGCCTTCTTGGCATTGATTTTAGAATTAGAGTCAAGTCTTGACCAAGTGACCACTCTTTGGATCCAAGGGTTACAAGAAACTATTTCTCTTACCTAACCTATAACTTTCATTTTGAGGGGCCCCATTTTAGAGTGGATATCATGCCTAACATGGCATCAGGAAGGCTTTAGAATTGTCTGAGACAGGTGTCCTGTTTTAAGCATTTTTTGTGACCTTGGGCAAGTTAATTTACTGCTCTTGGCTTCACCTTCTTCATCTGTGTAATGTAGAACATCTATATTCCAGGGATTTCTGTTTTCCTTCTTTTGGAACAAATAAAATTATGTAAATTGTTTGCAAACCTTAGAAACCTATTAATATGAGTTGCTATTTTATAGTATTAAGCACTGGTAGTTTTCTGAAAATTGTGATTGCAAAAAAGAAGGAAAGGTAATAGAGTGTCTGTCTATCTATCTATCCATCTATCTTTTCATCCATCTATCCATCCATCCATCTATCCATCCATCCATCTATCCATCCATCCATCTATCCATCTATCTATCTATCCATCTATCTATCTATCTATCTATCTATCTATCTATCTATCTATCTATCCGTCTATCTATCTATCTATCTATCTATCTATCTATCTATCTATCTATCTACCTATAATTGTACATATCTGTAGCACCACCCCCTTTTATATCTGTCTGTATCTCTGTGTAGGTCTACTTCATCTATGACCATTTTGGTACAGACAGAAATATGGGTAGACAAATATGATACAGATGGACATGATATGGATATTGTTCTTTTCAAATACTCTGATTTAGATTCCAATTCGGATTGGCCTTCTGCCCAGTTTATTTTAACTTAGGTTTTAGTGCACTTTAAAATGGGGGCAAAGTACATCAAAGGAACTTCTTGTTCACTTGTAAAGGCACACAAACTTTGTAACTGTCTGAGATTTTCAGTATTTTCTGTTTTCCTGTTGTAAATGGCAATTTAATCACATGCAATTATATTCCAGGGGTTGCCAGCAAGTCACGTGCGGTACCGAGTGGAAGACAAACAGTATCCTTACCCAGCAAGCATATTTGACATAGAAGAACATTCAGGACGTGTTATCACTCGAGTAAATCTCAATGAAGAACCCAGTACAATATTTAAGGTAGATTAAATTCTTCTTGTGCATTTGTCAGTATTCTTGGATTTTTTCTCATATGTGCCCAGTTCTTTATTTTTCCTTTTGGACTTTGGAAATGATATCAGTTTATCAAATTCTGTTGAAGATATAGTACATATTTGATTATCAATCATTCGGTAAAAAATTATTAAACACTTAATTTGTACCAGACACTCTGGTAAGTGTTAGGGAAGCAAAGATTGTCCTTGCTCTCCAGCTGCTTACAACCTAATTGATTTGATTTTTCTTTTAAGATATTTTAGAATGTAATACACAGCATATACCCAATTTGTACCTGTCTATTAAGGTACCATATTAGAAATATAGAAATGAGTCTTCAACTGTAAGTAAACCACTTGGTTTTAAATATTTAAAATAATATTTCCCCCAAAGTAAGCTCAGTAAGTGCTATGGCTTTATAATTGGAAGCTATTTTTAGCCCCCATCCAATTTCACATTTTCTTATCCATAGTCTCATGTGTCAGCATTTATTTCTCTCCTTAAAATATGTAGATATTTCCAAATATACTCTGACTTTTCATGAAGTTTGGAATTTTTTTTGAATTTTTTTTACTAGGTCAGAGGTTGAAAATCTAGAGTTTTTTTTCTAGATAAAGGCTAAGTGTTTTCATTTATCACATGGTGATTCCCCCAAGCTGTATCTATTTGCAGAGTCATGAATAGAGAAAAGCATCAAGGGATTTGCCTGATGGCATTGACCTTGAAGAGGTAAAAAAAATTAAAAAAACAGACAAATGTGCTCTTCAGCAGTCCTGGCTACTACCTAGGAGCTTAGCAGATAATTAGAAAGTATAATTAATCAAAATAGGAAGCTACTGGATTGAAGGCACTATTAATAACACCATTATGTAAGCATTTATCATAACTTTATTCCTCCTACCAAAGCAAATTGTCTCAATTCCCACAAGAGGCTTCATGTGGAGTCTATGGAGTCTAGTGGAGTGGAGTAACCTTGGAGTCGGAAATAACCAAGTTACACTATATCTCTTATTCATACTAGCAAAGCTATGTGACCTGAGGCAGGAGTCTATGCTGCTCTGTGCTCCAAGCAATTCCCTAAAACTACATTATCAGTGATTTGGCCGTCTGATATGTATTAAGGACTCTAAAAGGACATGACATTGATGAAAACACTAATCTAGAATACACACATACATATATGAATGCACACTTATGTACATATATACATGCAATCTAGACATATATACATATACACACATAATCACATTGTACATTTTAAAAGTAGATTTAAGGATACATTTTGTACTTTTTGCCTTAGGCACCAAAATTGTTCATTATAGTTCTGTTTATTCTAGAAAGAAAATGCTGTTTTTAAAATAAATTGGTTGCTGGGTCGAGAGTTGCACAGGATTTGTAGGCATGGAAGAGTTAGGCTCAGCATATAGAAACAGAATCTTCACATTGATATCATCATGAATTCTTGGCAGTTTTAGACTGATTTTGGATGTCAGATCAGGTTTATTTAAATATTTTTTCAGAGGTTTTTACATTTGTTTATTTGTTTTGATCAAAAAGAGGAACATCCATTATGGAGAGAATCACACACACAATATATAATACTATCCCAAGTTCCCTAAGTGACAGAAGTTCCAGGGTTTCCTTTGGTTTTCATCATGCTATTTCTATAGTTCTCTTTACATTTTATTTTTGTTCATTTATTTATCTGCAATGGCAGAATTTACATTGAATCTGTAAAGGTTTCTTGACATTATCTTCCAGAGTGAGGTGATATGTTCATTAGTTTAAGGCAGTGGTTCTCAACCTGTGGGTCATAACTCCTTAGGGGGTCAAACGACCCTTTCACAGGGGTCACAGGGGTCGCCTAAGATCATTGAAAAACACATATTTCTGATGGTCTGATGAACCGAGACACTACTCCTGTATCTGACTCCAGGTGGGTCTAACCACATGCAGATACACCCACATGCCAGTATTAAAGGGTTGAAGCATTAGGAAGGTTGAGACCCACTGGTCTAAGGCTACAATTGTAATTGAGATTAGGGGAGGGAGAATATTAAATTTAAAAGAATTCAGAAAAAAAACAATGCTGATGATTTTTTTTCCCATTTTTTAACTCATTATGTGGCCATAATGAGAATGTATGTTCTGGTCCAACCCAAATATCTAGGTTTATGATAGTTATGACAATGCTTTCTTTTACTTTGATTCTATTTCTTTAACTTGATTTTTTCCCCCCAGCTGGAGGTTGTTGCTTTCGATGATGGGGAACCTGTGATGTCTGGAAGTGCCACAGTAAAAATCCTGGTCTTGCATCCTGGAGAAATCCCACGCTTCACACAAGAGGAATATAGGTATTGGCTCAATCACTCTATAGGGAAGGGTGGGCATTTAAAAGAGTATTTGGTGACTCCCAATTTGGGAGTTAATCAACACACATTCATTAAATATCTAGTATGTAAGATACTGCCCTAACCCCTGAGAATATAAAGAAAGGTGGGGAAGTCAGACCCTACTCTCAGTGAATTCTCAATCTAATGGGGGAGCCAACAAGCAAAAACTATGTACAAAAAAGATACATATAGGATAAATTGAGTATGATCTCAAAGGGAAGACACTAAAATTAAGGAGGATTATAAAAGACTTCGTGAAGAAGGTGGGGCATTTACTGAAACTTTAATAAAGACAGGAAAGCTAAGAAGCAGAGATGGGGAGGGGAAACATTTTAGGCTTGGGGACATCTAGTAAAAATGTCCAAAGTCAGGGAATGGAGTCTTACAATCCAGGAACAGCAGGAGACCAAAGTCACCAGTTTGTAGAAGTTTAACAACATATAGATGTCTGTGTGTGTTGTAATGCATAAGTGATGTATAACAGGACTGGAATGGTATTACAGAATAAAATCATAAATGACTTTAAGAGACAAATGGAGGATTTTGCATTTTATCCTAGATATAATTTATATGGTTTAAGAATCCACACAGGAAAAACTAAGTGGACAAAGAAAAGTCTACTGTATAGCTTATTACATATACTTAGAGCGTATCCATCAGTTTGTGTGTGTGTGTGTGTTTAAGTAATGTATAATAGGACTGTAAAGGTATCACAGGATAAGCTTATGAATGACCTTAAGAGACAAATAGAGGATTTTGTATTTTATCCTAGATATGAGGCTTAAGCATCCACATAGGAAAAACTAAGTGGATGAAGAAGGTCTACTGTATAGCTTATGACATGCACTTACAGCTTATCCATTAGTGTGTGTGTGTGTGTGTGTGTGTGTGTATTTTTATCTAGGCCATAGAACAAATTGATAAGTTGAGTTCAGAAATTAAACTAGAGAAGGATAGGATGATTTGTATTTGAAAAATATAAGCCTACTTTGATGTCTTTAAATTTCTCCCTGACATAGTTGCGTATAACTATATAATCCTATGATCGTGGAAACTATGTTCTCTAAAAATTGGAAAATAAATATTACTCAGAGAAGAATAGAAAGCTATATGGATGGTAGGAACAGGCTGCAATAAAAGATGTCCCAAAAATATTGGTGCAGTTTTAAGCTTTAATAACTAAACTTCAAAGAACCATAATACAATAATAGGTCATAAAGAAATACATAACAATAATAAAATCATAACAATGGTTATCATTTCTATACTGATTTTAGGTTTGCAGTGCATTTTACACATGCTAGCTAAGCTGATCCTAAGAACAGTATTACGAAATAGGACCTGACATTATCTTTTTGTTTTCAGATAAATTAAGTGCTTTGCTGTAGTAAATATAGCAAAACAAAACAACTGGTAAATATCTGTGGCAGTATTAGAACTCAGGCCTTCCTAACTCATTGACTCATTGTCCAGCTTTCTAGCCAAGATTGGGTCAGATGGCAAGAATGAGGCATGCCAGGAACTCTGCTGATATTCTTGTGATGCCGAGAGTGAGGAAGCACTCAACACATTTGGTGAACCTCTTATGTCAAATTTAGAATAATATGTGGACCAGAATTGCACAGAAAAATGAGCAGGAGAAAGCCATGATTTGCATAGGTAGCAGGATATCACATAAGATTCCTCAAATCACAGAAAAACATGCTACCAAACTGACAACTTGAATACATATTTCTTCCCTCTAAATCACTTCATTTCATGAAACTGGAATGAACCTGGTATTGTAATGTATGAGTATGTAGAGATATAAATAAACTGAAAGATATAGGTATATATGTGTGTGCAAGTAGATATATACACACATATGTACTTATGTGTATATATATATACATAATGTATTATGAAAGTATTTTATTATTATGTTTTATATCAATTCAAAACAGACACAGCAGAGTATCATTGTGCATAGTGTTAGAATTCTCTTAAGAAAGACCTGGTTGTGACTCCTGCCCAGATACTTGCCAGCTGTGTTGCCCTAGGGAGTTCACTTAACCTCTCTCTGCCTCAATTTCTTGATCCATAAAATGGGGGTAATAATAGCACTTACATTCCAGGGTTGTTGTGAAGATTTAAAAATATGAGAAAATGTATGTAAAGTACTTCGCAGACCTTCAAACCCTCTCCATATACCAGCTATGGTTATTAATTAAGTGACATAAAGCTATCTAGGAGTAAGAACTGTATCTTTACAGAAACTTTTTATCATTTCCAAATGTAATAAATCATTCTAAATTGTACATAAAATAATCATCTCAAAGTAAATTTTCTTTGGAGGTGATAGAATATTAAAAGCACTTTGCAATCATTAAAAAAAATATTTCAAAGTGGGAGAGATTCCAAAAGAATGCAGACTATTCCAGAAAGGATTCCTACCTCTGAAAAGATGACCAAGAAACCACAGGCCCCTATAAATCCTGCTTTCTCATGTCTGTGAGTCTTTGAGGAAAACCTGTAAAGGGAATGGGCAAGAATTTTCTCCAGTTTTCTTTTTCAGTAGCTTTATCACACAATTGACTGAAAAGTGTACAGAATATAAAATCCCACTGTAGCAATCATATATTGATGGCAAAAAAGACACCTGACTCCACAGAGCAAAATGAAGCCTTAAATATTCTATTCCATAGAACCAGACTTTATACAAGGTTAATATTACAGAATATTCCATGACAACGAGAAAGTATATATGTTTATTCAATTAACTGATTATCCATTGAGGATCAATGTTAAGTGAGCCATGAGACAGGGAGGACAATGTTCCCCAAAGCTTTTTCTGATGCTATGACATATTTCTGGCATAAATTGAAGAGTCTAAGAGCTTCCCTCCTCAGGGGTGAGATTCCTCAGTTATCTCTGTTTGCAGGTGGCACTGCAATGACTGCATCAAACCACTGGATTCTATAGGGCATTTTTGACTAAGTCCAAGGTCATTCAAATGAGAGGCCAAAAGGCCAAGCAGAGGTGACACAGAACATACACTGACAAGGTCATGATCCATATCCTTAGGCTCATGTGTATTATCTCCCCCAATAGGATGTAAGGACAAGTATTGTTTACGGGGTGTCTTTGTTTCCCAAATTCTTGGTTCTGTGCTTAGTAAATGCTTGTAGATTGATAACACAGTTGAATTGGCAACTAATTCAGTTAAGATGTTGTTGGTACATATGTATAACATGACATGTGAACATGTCAAAGCTAAGAGACTTCATACAGCAATGTAGAAAGAATAAGGAAATCCTTTAATATTCTCATCTCTAGAACTGACCCACACACACACCTCTGACACAAAGAAGGTGAGAGATATTTTTGCTTTGATATCTTTTTTTAATCCTTTCCCTATTATATTATTTATCTAATAAGAAAATGCTTGAATTAAAAAAATAATTTTAAGAAGGCGTGGTCAAATCTCTCTTGAACTGAACTAATGGAGGGCAGCCATGATATAAGATCATAGGAGCACAGGGTCTGGTCCAGAAGGTTCCACAGAAGCCAGTGAGTCCAGCCCAGTCTTTTTACAGAATGAGAAAGTTCTATCATTCAATCATCTTTGCCCTATGAATGTAGAAGGAAAAGGAAAAGGAAAAGAAATTCCCAAGTAGATCTCATTGACCTTCTAGACCATCTCTAGAACTATTTTTGTGGAAAAAAATAATAAACAAAAAAGTCTAAACCCTTATTTTCTCTACTATATGAATGTAATACACTTATAGACAAATAGGAGTTGATACCTGAACGTGTTAACACTTGGAAAAGGCTAAAATGAAGATAGAAATTTGAAAGTTTGTCAGCATACTACTATCACTTCATTGTCTGATGCTTTTGGTCCCCTTTCCGTCCCCTTCCCCATCTACTCCTTCCATCCTAAAACTACTTCATATTGTGTATATGCAAACAAACATACATGTATGTGATTATATTGCATGCATATGCAAACACATGTATATGTGTATACATGTGTGTGTGTACAAGATGTCTACCCTGAGAGAATATGAGATTCTTCAAGACAGGGGCTATTTTCACATCTGTCTTTGTATCCCTGGTACCTGCCACAGATTAGGCATGTAATATATGTCAATTGGTTAAGCAGTCATTCATGCATCCAACAAACATTTATTGATCGTCAAATGTTTGGAATACTTTCTTAGGCACTGAGAAAGTATAATGTGTTGGATTTTGCTAAGACTTGGTCTCTTTCCTAGTGGGAAATTTGGTCTATTGGGAGATAGAACACACAGATAGCTACAACATACAGGCTATGTGATAACGGCATAGAGATGTTTAAATAAAAGTGATTTATAAATACTGAATACAGGAGGGCTGGAGCATTTGAGTGGGGTTATACAATCTAGGAATATTTTAGTGAAATGAGGCAAGGACACAATTGAAGCATAGTGGATATTGTTAACAGAGGCACAAAATTTGGAAAAACACTCCCTTTGGGAACTTCCTATGCCAAGACTACACCAACACTCTCTATACCCTAGCTCCATTTAGGGTGAATATCACCTAGGAAGCTATCTGAATATTATAGAGATTAAATCTCCCTTGGGATAACTTATGTAGAAAACTTTGCAAACCTTAAAAGAAAAAAGAAAGGTGAGGGCTCACTATTATTACTAATAATTGAAAGAGGCTGGATTTGAACCTAGGTTTCCTGAACTCAACAGGTCAACTAGCATTTATTTATGATGATTATGCATTAATCACCATGAAAAACACTAAGTATAAAAAAGAAATACAATTCATTACATTAAAAACTTATATTCTGTAGGCAAGACAGCCCACAAAAGAGAGCTGGAAAGGTAAGGGGGTAAGGAAGAGGAGTATGATGGTGAAGTACCAAGTCTTGACCTTTCCTCAAAATGGTGATCTGAGAAGGAATTTAACAATGGAAAGATGGATATTCTTCTTCAGTTATTTAGAGAACATAGCACTATAAGACTCCCAGGCATCTGGGAAATGGAATCTCTGGGGCAGAGAGAGCTTCTAGGGAAAGAAGGCAACTGAGGCATGATGGACAAGTCTGGAGGGGTAGTAGCAGAACCAGGAAAGAAGGCACCAGTGCTCTACCACATGATGATAGGTCATCAGACAGAGACACAGAAAGAGAGAGAGAGAGAGAGAGAGAGAGAGAGAGAGAGAGAGAGAGAGAGAGAGAGAGAGAGAGAGAGAGAGAAGTAGGGGGGGACACAGGGAGATTTACATGTGATATTCTATTGAAATCCATATATGTAGATGTATATACAAACAAAGATACGTTCAAGTTTTAAGATCACAGAAGTAAAGGTCCAGAGAAAATGAGAAAACTCTGAAGCTGATTTTGTGATTTATAAAGCTGACTTCCATTAAAGTATATTTACATTACATAGTTTGGGCATTTTTTCCCCCTTGTTTCTCCCATAGAAGTTAAGCTGCTTGAGGGCAGATACTGATTCAGCTCTTTGTGTTCACAAGCCAGGCATACCACCGGGTAGCCAGTAGATAATTTAAAGATACAAAATATTGCTTGCTTGCTTGTTTGTTTGAACAATTTGCTAATAGTTCCCTGATCCCACTAGGATCTTAATGAACTGTTTGTCAGATGAAGCTGGGCTCAAATTTCACACAGTTCGAAGAATATCTGCCTTTCCAGATTTTAATACATGACACTACATTTTACTCCCTTTGATCAATCTGATTGATAGAAGGCAACTTCCATGCATTTTACCAGGAGGGTTCCCAATATCAGGTTCCCACTATGTGTGACAACACTGTTTCAGTGGGTGCTGAAGCACTGAATCTCTTCTAGCTTTGCCTGGTTTTCCCAAAAGGACATGGTCATCACACTGCTTACTTATGATTAAGTCTTCTGTGAACACACAGGCTTCTTCTAATGAAGTTGGCTTAGCCAATGAGAGAATTGGGAAACTTTCTGTCTCCAGTAAAAACAAAGACATTTTCTTGCTTTGGGGGTCCTCTAGTGGGCAGGGCAAGGCATGAGGGGAGACCTATGCCCATGAGCTTTACTTGGCTGTATCCCACATGGGTCTGGGAGACACTGTCTTGGCTGTGGTCCCTCCTGCATAGAGGAATAAACCAAAATGGGCCAAAGAGAACTCTACATGAGCCATGAAGTTTAAGGACCATGCTTTAGCTGGGTGGAAGGCAGACATGAAATAACCACTGAATCCTTGTCAAAGCAAAAGTGAACATCAACGTTTCTTCAGTATTTCAGCCTTCTCTTTCTGTATTTCTCATACAAAGCCTTACTTAACAGACCTCAACCATGTGCTTGGACCATAATAAGTTATTAACAAATACATTCTGCCTGAATAACTCCTAAGACCACGCCAAAATGGGTGCAGACCATCTTCTAGTGCATTTTAGTGAAAATAGTTCTGACTTTGTCATCAGGAAATCTGAGTCCATATTTCATCTCTGACCCTGAAGATACCACATGATTTCTCTGAGACTTAATTCTTTTATCTGTAAAATGGGTATAATCACTCTTGGGTCATCTATCTCCCACAACTGTTGTAAGGAAAGTGCTTTGTAAAGTTTAAAACTTCCTAGAAATGTGAGTTATTGCTATTGTTATCATTAAGAGGGCCGATATGAGAAAATATGAATTGGAGCATCAGGTTACCCTGTGAGAGGATTGATATTCATGTGGATTTGTGAGATTGGTTATTAGGAAGTTCCCTCAAATGATGCCATTCACATCCCAGCTCAAACTGTCCAGTGTATGTTGGTCCTATCCAAGTTCTCCCATGGGTTTCCTACAAGGGCATCCATGCATTGTATCATTTTCATTGTCATTACTTAGAAAAGATAGTAGCAAAGCCCATGAGTCATCACTCAATTGTCCCTCTTCTCCAGGTGATCAGCTTCTCTTCTGCCCATACGTTTTTATATGATATCCTTTATTATAGTATTGCTTCATCAAACCCTAAGCCTGGTCTTTATTTTTAATGGCTTGCAGTCTGATCATCCCTGCTACACACTTCTCCATTGCCTTTGAGGCGGTTTTCTTCTTCAATTCATAGGAGATCATAGGAGTCTAAGACTCACAGACATACAAAGACTCATGTAGAATATTAACATTTTAAAAGGTAGACAATCATTTTAAATAGAAGTTTAGGGTTATTAAATAACTCTGAAATTTCCCAAAGGTAGTTCAGTCTATCCTTCATCCTGTTCAATTCTGGGGCCAAGTCACTGTCCATTTTCAGTCTCTGTCCAAGAAATATATACACTGATGAATGATACACTAGATTGGCTAACTGCAAATCATAGACTAGATAATAGGCATTCTTCGTAGACTAGGTAATAGGTATTCTTCATTCATTTGGTTTATTAACCAAATAACTCAAGGTCTGTGGCCACCTAATCATGGGTCAGTAATTTCACTTTGTAGATGAAGGGCAATTTGGACCATGGCTTTAAATGTGACATAAGGAAAAAAAAAAGGAAGCCCAAGATTGGGTAAAAAAACATTACAAAGTCTCACTAATACTGATGACTTATGTATAATTTCATCCACGTGGTAAATTCTTCTTAAAACACTGATCACACTTTGTCTATATTTAGCATGTGAGTCGTGGAGAGGGGTTTGATGCCCACAGAGGTTACATGACTTGTCAGTGGTAGGCTACACAGCTATTACAGGTCAAACAGTAGGATGAAGAGCAGAATCCTCATTCCAAACCCAGTGTGGTACCCCTACACTACAATGCCTCCCCAACCTGCTGAGATCATAGGTCTGTTGGATCACCAAGCACATCTTTGAATAAAAGCTTCATAGTGTGAATTTCCCAGTTTGTTTCTATGATCTACCCCTTTTCCATCTTATTTTATATGTAATCTCCCCTGCCTAGCCAGTGAGGTCCTTGGGGGGGGGGGCAGGGACCACCTTAAGCCTTTTTTTGCAGCCTCTGCACTTAGCACCCACATAGTAGTAAACTATTGAGTAGGAACTTACTCTCCTGTTGGGATTATTTTTTCTTTTGCATTTTAAGTATTCTTGCTTAATGTCTTTTTTTAAATGGTGCTAAATGCATAATGATCATCTTTCACCTTCCCCTGTTAGAGGCACCAACTATATATTTGGTTATTCAAGTGTAGGTCTATTCATAAGTGTGCTAACTCTAAGAACAAAGATTTGTCAGTTACTTGGTGCTGGAATGATCCAAAGCTTGACATCCTGTGCTGAAAGCCTGGTTACCCAGAGAATTTAAAACAAACAAACAACAACAAAAATAAGCCAAAGACAGATCCCCAAATTAAGGATGCTGTCCAGGGCATCGAGCATCCCTCGGTGTATCATTTGCTGTAATTGCTATGGAAATGTAATATAAGCCAACTGGTACAAGATCTGAGGACCCTCATCATCATGAAATAACTGATCATGTAAGTGGCAATAGGTGTCTATGTTAATAACATGAAGTCAGAAAATGGGATACCCAGAAAAATATGCTGTTTAAGGACAGTGTTCATAGTGCCATAGATGTTGGGCTGGGATGGAACTTTGAAAGTGCTGTGTCTGATGATATCATGTTAAAGAATACATGAGAGGATTTCAGACAGAGGCTGGTTGACCACTTTTTGAATGTGGTATCACGGACATTCCTTTCACATGTGGTTTCAGCTATGAAGCTGTTGAGTTTCACCCAATTATAAAGTTCTGCGATTCTTATGAAGTAGAGGCCCAGCCAGGAAGAACTGAATTCAGATCTTGGCTCAGACACTAAGGAGGCTGGGGCAAGTCTCTTAATCTCTCAGCCTCTGTTTGGTGTCTGTAAAATGGTTACAATAGTAGCACCTACTTTGGGGGCTTTTATGGAAATCAAATTAAATAATATCTTTAAAGGACTTAGCAACTGGAAATATTATTTTGTGACCCACAACTCAGCAAGATTTTCTACCCCCAACTTTTTTAACCTTGGGTACTTTATATAAAACTTTGTAGTTTGCAGATAATTAATTAATTTCTCTAGGCTTTTTTTTCTGAGATGTTTATAGGCTTGATCACAAAAGAAGAATCTATCACAGGGCAGGTGCAATTTATGAGCTATAAATTAGCTTTGTTCAGGTCATCACAATGATCTGAGCCTTGCCCACTCAGATTTTGTGTCATTCCTATCACACTGCCTTTAGTCAGGCAGAAAAATGGGGGCCATTATCTTTTCTGAAAATGGAAAGCACTTAGAACTTGAGCTGCTGACAATTGCCTGGCTCTTGGGTTATGGCAATAGTCCCGCCATTTTCTTTCTCTCCACTCCTAAAGGCACAAAAGCACCCACATCCCACAGAGAATAAATGGCCCATTCTGGACTTTAATGTTTACTAAAGAAATCAAATGACTTTGGTTTTGATGAAGCATTTGTAGTGAAGAACAATTAGGATTCTATCTGACCTACACGTGGGAAACAGCATAAAAGAAAGCCCAATATTTCCCTTTTCCTCACTACACATATTTAGCACATTTTCCTGTTGAAAAACTCCTTGTTTTAAATAGTCCTTGTCTTGGAGGGGGAGGGGAAGAGAGGGAGATGTGATGAAAAATTTCTAAAATCATTCACTAATTCCATAGATGCCATCTAGGATTCCATTAAGCAAAAACAATTCCTTTGAGCAGAATATCCCTGTCATAGTTGCTTTGTTTCTTTTCTTTGGATTCTTAGATCTTCATCTTAGGTTGTGATGATGAACACTAGTACAAGCCAGCTTTCATTTTTGCCTTCCTTCAATCCTGTCAAATGAAGGTGGAATGAAATTCAAAATTATGGGAAACATTTTTTCATAATTTTAATACAGCAGACAAAACTAGCAAAGGAAGATATTACAGTTTTAGCACTACAAACTTAAAGTAACCCCAAAATGTGAATGTATTTATATCTAATAAATATTGTTTCTTGAACTACAATTTTTCCTAAAATATATAAAACTAACTCTTTAACCTGATATCCACTCTC
>JAQQSW010000230.1:16701-62698 GCA_028646575.1 Pseudocheirus occidentalis
TTTCCTCCACTTCTCTTATTTGGTTTTCAAAGTCCTTTTTCAGTTGATATATAGCTTCTAGGCATTCTTCAGTTGTCTTGGAAGTATTTGGTGTGGGAGTTCTGATTTCTGGGCTGTCTTCCTCCCATTCCATGCTTTGATCCTTTTTGTCTACAAAAAAGGATTCTAGAGTGTTATTGCTGTTCTTATTTTGCTTCCTTTTCCTCATGTTGGCCTGTCAGTTAATTGTTTGGGTTTTTTTTTAGCTCTGTGAAACTTTGCTTCCAGGGGGGAAAGCTCTGTTCCAAATCACTGGGGTTTTCCCAGCTGCCAGAGCTATTAGGGGCATGTTGCAAGTCCCCCCAGCTTTGGCTTGCTGAAAGTGCACCCCAGGACCACCACCCAAGACCACGATCCAGATCCAGGCCGCTCAATGCAAGAGCACTTGGCCCTAATCAATTGATTCAGTCCCCCTGCTGAGTCCGCAGGCCAGGGGCTCTGAAGCAGCCTGGTGGGAGCGACTGCCAGTTCCAGCAGTTCCCTTCCCCCACTGCTTCCTTATCCCGGGGGCAGATTGGCCGAACTGCTTTTTGACCCCCAAATTAATTTTCAGAGTTTCACTTTCACTAACCGTTTCTAACCCTGGTTTGCGGGATTTTAAGATCCCCTCAGGCAGGTGCTTTAGATCTTCTCTGAAGTAGAGTTAAGCTGTGCTTTGGGAGGCTCAGCTCCTCTTGGCTGCCCTGGGACCTGGCCTAGCCATGGCTGCAATTTTGGGCTGGGCTGGTCTCTGCTCTTTTGCGAGCTGTCCCTCTCCTGTCCCTGTTCCTCACATCTTGGCAGATGTGGAGGTACTGGAGGCTGTAGATCCTCTTCTCTGAAGACTGGTTGCAGCGTGGCTCGGCTCAGCTCAGCCCGGCTCCTTCCCACTGCCCCGGGCCTGGCTGTGGTTTCAACTTAAGGCTGGGCCAGCCTCTGCTCTCAGTCTCCACGCTGAGCCCCTGCTGACATGCTGCCTTCAGCGAGAGCTGTGTTTTCTGTATTTTTGTGAGTCTGAGAGTCCTAGACTTTGTCTGGGCTCATAATTTTATGGGTGGTTAGGGTGGTAGGTGTTGGAGCTGCAGGACCTTGCTGCTTCTACTGTGCCATCTTGGCTCTGCCCCCTGGAGAGTTCATGAAAAAGATAGGATTTGCTATACCTTAGTAGATGGGCAGAATTTTAACATTCAGGTATTGGGTGATGGGATTCTAGATGGAGGGAACTGTAGGCACAAATGAACAGCAGGAGGTGTGGGGAAGCAAGATACATTGTTGGAAAGACTTGGATTTCAAGTCAGATTACCTGGGTTTGAATTCTAACTTTACCAAATACAGCTTGCATGACCTTACCAAGTCACTTAACTCCTGTGGGCCTGAGTTTTCTTGAGGAGAATTATATTGGATAACCTCTTATGATCCCTTCTAGCTTTGAACCAGTGCTGTACTATATTTAGAGAACAGTGAATAATCCAGGTTGGTTTGATCAAAGAAGTCAGAAGAGTAATGTGAAATTTGATTGCAAAGATAGGTACATGTAATATTATAAACTACTTTGGGATGGACACATGCAATGTTAATGAAATTTTAAAATCCCTTTGTATTGAAAAGCTGACAGGTACTTAGCACCTAGTTTCAAATTAAGCCTCTGTAAAGAAACAGGAGGTATGAACTTCTGTTGCTGATGTGACAAGAAGGGGCTGAACAGAGAGAAGCTATACCATGTTAAAGGAAGAGCACAAGCTGGACAGTCAGAACTTCTTGGGACAAGCATCTGAAGCTCCTTGGAAGCATCTGAAGGCTGGGCTGCTGCTGCTGCACTGGAACTTCTGTGGACTTTTTTTTTTTAGCATTTATTTTTTTTATAAATTTTTAAATTTGTTTTCTTGTTTACATCATTCATTTCCATGAGATTTTTGAGTTACAAATTTTCTCCCCATCTTTCCCCTACCCCCAACCCCCAAACAGCGATACCACTGTAAAGCCCCTCCCCTGATCTGCTTTCTTGTGCCCTCCTCCAACACCCCTCTAATTTTCAGAGAAAGTGATTTTGATTTTGAGAACAGGAGAAAGTTATTCTGATTTTGAGAACAGAGCTGCTGAGGACTTCTGAGGGCCAGCTGGAGCTTCTGAGGATTTCTGAGGGCCAGTCAGAGCTGCAGAAGACTGAGGAAGCATGACTGTGGTGCCACTATTTTGTACAAATGTTGTTGTGACTTTGTTAATGTGCATGAATGTCCTTGTGGCTTTGTTAAGACTTGTCTTCCCAGGAACAGAGACTGAAGGATTTGAGATGGACTAGATACTGTGAGCTCCAATGTGGAGCAGGAACTGCATGGGTAGGTGGACAAGGAACTGGGAGCTGTTTGCCTTTGAACTCAGGTGGCAGTTGGTTAGATTCAGGTGGAAGCTGTGGGACCATGGAAGAGAAGCCATGGAAGCTGAAAGCCTGCCTTGAGTCAAGATGAAAAGACCTCTCAGTGAGTACTGAGTCATGACTGAAATTGTAATTTACTAGTGACCTAGAGCTGGATGGCTTGTGTATTTCCCACTGCTCTGAAAGAGGGTACTGAGTAGTGACTGATGACTGAGTAGTGAATGATGATTGAATAGTGACTGATTTGTAACTTAGTATACCCCATGGGTAGAGGACTTTGACTTTTCGTACTTTATGATTGAATGATTAAATTACTAAATGATTGATTGACTAAATGATTGTATTTTGTTCAAAACTATGTGACCACTTTGGTGAAAATTATGTGGCCATTTTGGTGATAAGTTGTTGTGAATGCTGTATTTTGATTTTTTGTGATAAGTTGTAATATTGTGAATGCTGTACCTTGATTTTCTGTGAATCTTTTGCTTTGATTTGTCATTGAATAAATAGAGTTTGTAATACTATGTAATCAGAACCTTGAAAGCGGTTCACAACAGCATTCTTCTAGAAAGCTGCTCATGCTTGGCTTTACAACACATGAGATTTCACATCTGGGGCATGACATTTTGCAGTTAATAGAATGGATTTGCTGGAGGAGAGACTGGAGATAAAATCAGGAAGGAGGATATGAAATCATCCATGTGAGTGAATGAAAGTCATGACAGTGAGAAAAGATAAAAAGGGGATGAATGTGAGAGAAGTTGGGCAGGTAGAAATGGCATTGGGAAGGAAGTGGAGAACCTAGAGATAATTCTACAGAGACTATTCTGAATGCTTAACAGAAATAAGGAAGTCAGGAAGAGGAGCTGGTTTGTGGTTGGATTCATTTTGTTTCCCCCATGTTGTATTTTAAGTGTTAGTGAAGTATCCTGGGGGATCAGGGTGTTCTAGAATTTTACCACCAAGTATTTATTGAGCGCTTAACTATTATGCTAAGTACTGTGTTAAGAGCTGGGGATACAAATCCAAATGAATGAAAAAGAAATCCTCATTTACAAGGAGTTATTCAGATATTTAGCTGGTATCTGGATGGAGAGATTTGTTTTGGAGATCATCATCACTGCCATGAGAATATTAGCTAACTTTTATATGGGACTTTTCTTTTATAATGTACTTTTACAGACATGGCCTCATTTGATTGTCCCAACAATAATGTAAACTAGATAGTCCAAAAATCCCTCTTTTGCAGATAAATAAACTGAAACTCAGGGAGATTAAATGATATGCTTAATTACATACCTAACAAGGCATTTGGAACCTGAACTAAATATTCTATGCAGAATATAAATGGACCCAAAAAAACAGCTATCTTCTATTTGGGTTCAAATGTAAAGATGTTTCTGTTTGATGGTTAATTTGAATCTTTCAACTAAAATTTGGCCCTGTTGTTTTTGTTTTTTTCTTCTCCTATAACCTTTTCCATCCATAAAACATTACATCCATGAGCAAGTTTAAGACTGATAGGCAGTGATTGTCATAGCATTGAGGAAAAAGGAAGAATTGGGTCCTAAAAAACATACAATTGTTAGACAACCTATCAAACATAAGTTAACTATTGTCATTCTTAGAGTGCAGTCTTGATCTAGTCAACAAAGCTAACACATTACTGGAACAACTGGATCATATTTATACTTATATTGCAGTCTTAGTGTAAACAGAATATGCAAAGAAATTCCAACTGAACAGAAGAATTAAAGAATTATAGAATCTAATAACTTGAAAGGATCACAAAGGCCATTTGGTTCAACCTGTTGTATTTCTCAGTGAGTGATTCTAGCATCTAGAACTGGGCCTGGTACAAAGTGGGTTCTGAATAAATGTTTATTGCTGAGTTGAATTGACTTGTTTATCCAGGGATACAGTGGATAAGTTTGGAGGCTTGGAATTACAAACATTTGAGTTCAAATCCTGTGTTAGATACTTACCTTGTGACTATAGGCCAGTTATTTAATGTCTCTCAGCCTCAGTTTCTTCCTCTGGAAAGTGGAAGTAATAATAGCATCCACTTCATAGGATTGTCATGGCTATTATGAAGGAATAACATGTATAGAGCTCTATAAACCTTAAAATAATATATAATATGCTAGCTCTTATATTGTTGCAGGTTAGAAGATCCTGAATGTGGGGAGATTTCCTCTATCTTCTAGCTTCCAAAGCAGGTCATTCCAGTTTAGGATATGTCTAATTGTGTGGGAATTTTCCCTTACATCAAGACTGAATTTGCCTTTCTATAACACCCACTCATCACTCTTGCTTTTGGTCTCTGGACCCAAGAAAGACAAATCTAATTTTTTTGCCCCATGATATCTCGGATCCTTGATAAGAGCTATTATGTCTCCTCCAAGTCACTTCTTCAGATTAAACATAGCCAACACCTTTAGTTTTATCTCAGATGTCATATTCACCAGGCCTCTCCCATTCAGGCTGATTTCTGGACATGTTTCTGTTTGACTTTATTTTTCCTAAAATGTGGTTCCAACAAATGTACACAATACCGAGTAGGAAAGGGTAGCTAGCTAATGGTTAGATTTTGACAAATATTATCTCATTTAGTCTTTATAAAAATCCATGCTGGTAGATGTTGTTATTATCCCTGTTTTACAAATAACAAAAACAGAGACAAAGCTTAAGAGACTTGCCTAGAATTATACACCTACTAAGTATCTGAGGCTGGATTTGAACTTAGTTTTTCCTGATTCCAGGTCCAGAGCCCTGTGATACCTTCTTTGGTGGGTAAAGTGAAATGCGTATTACAATTTACTTGTAGTGAGTTTATGATATATTAAAACGCTCAGATATTTTCACAAAATAGTATATTCTCTTCCAGTTGAGATTTACAATGTGCAGGGGGTGGGGGTGGGCAGTGCATTGCTCATACAAAAGCTGACTGAAATTTTCCAGGATATATGGCAAGAGGAGGTTATCCCCCAGGAGTTCAAGGATGCCTCTGTTGTCCATCTATAAAGGTAAAGAAAATAGATCGTTCTGTGACAGTCACCGGGGGATCTCTCTCTCTCCCTCTCTCTCTCTCTTAGGCATTGCTGGCAAGCTTCTTTGGTTTTTTTTTCGCTTTTTGGAGGAGGGGAAGGCAGGACAATTGGGGTGAAGTGATTTGCCCAAGGTCACACAGCTAGTAAGTGTTAAGTGTCTGAGGCTGGATTTGAACTCAGGTCCTCCTGACTCCAGGGTCAGTGCTCCACTCACTGTGCCACCCAGACACCCCTGCTGGCAAGATTCTTACCAGAGTCCTTGATAGGCTGATCCTTTAGCTAGAAGATCATCTGCTTGAGAATCATTGTGGCTTCAGTAAGTGTTGAGGAACAGTCTATAAGGTATTTGCTGTCTGACAGCTCCAGGAGAAATGCTAGGAACAGAACAGAGGTCTGTACTCAGCATGTGTAGATCTTACCAAAGCCTTTGATACTGTTAGTTGTGAAGACTTGTGGAAAATTATGTCAAAATTTGGTTGCCAAGAGAAGTTCATCAGCATTGTTTATCAGTTTCATGACTGCATGCTTGCCTGGATTCTAGGTAATGGATCATGCATTTGTGTTTTCCCAGTCACCAGCTGAGTGTAGTAAGACTGTGTGCTTGCTCCCATGTTTTTTAGCATGATGTTTTCAGCCATGTTGTCAGATGCTTTCAATGAGAATGAACATAGCATCAAGGTTAGCTACTGAACTGATGGTAAAATTCTTCAACTTGAAAAGGCTATAAGCCAAAACCAAAGTGGAGGGAATGTTGGTGCATGATTTTCTGTTTGCAGCTAATTGTGCACTCAGTGCAGCCTCTGAAGTTGAGATGCCACAAAGTATGGATTCATTCTCTACTGCTTATACTAATTTTGGCCTAATAGTTAACACCAAGAAAACACAGGTCCTCCATCAACCACCACCACACCATCCATATGTGGAACCATCAGTTACAGAAAATGGAGAAATTTTGAATGCTGCTGATAAGTTCACTTACCTTGGTAGTATACTTTCCAGGGATGTACACTTTGATAATGAGGTTGACATACATTGCCAGAGCTAGCTCAGTGTTTGGGAGGTTCTGAGGGAAAATGTAGGAGAGAAGGGGTATTAGACTGAATACCAAATTGAAGTTTTACAGAACCATTGTTCTGTTCTCATTGTATGTCTGTGAAACCTGGACAGTCTACCAGTGCCAGGTTAGGACACTGAAATCACTTCCATTTGAATTGTCTTAGGAAGATTCTGAACTGGCAGGATAAGGTACTGCACTCTGAGGTCCTTACTTGAACTAAACTGCCAGGCATTCAGACTCTGCTTCAGAAAGCACAACTCCAATGGGCTGGCCATGTTGTTTGAAGTAAAACATACTCTTGCCATGAAGACTATTTTATGGAGAACTCACACAGGGTAAGCATTCACATGGTGGTCAGAAGAAGTGATACAGGAACACTCTCAGGGTCTCTCTTAAGAACTTTGGAATTGATTGTGTGACATGGGAGACACTGGCACAGGACTGAAGGACAACAACCACCCAATATGCCAATAAAAACTGTGGGTCAGAACATGTAGAACAGAAGCTGTGGTCATACACAGAGTACTATCTCTTTTTCCAATCTCCTTTTCTCTCATTTTCTGACTGTCCTCTGTCTCTTAAAGAACAAGATCAAGTATAGCTCAAGTATATCAACTGAATAAAAATCAATGAATTATTTGCAATATGTTGTCAATGAGGTAACCCAAGAAAAGGCAAGAAATTCACACATATCAATGAATAAATCTCTTAAATGGAATTTCAGAGCTTATTAAGAAATAGTCATCAATGTTCAGACAAATTCTCATTAGCAGAAGATTGTCCAACTTTTTATGGAAAACGTTAATTCCAGAACAATGTTCTCATTGCTGTTGGAAACAACCTAGGCCAGTGCCTAACAATACCACTTCTTCAAAGGTGAAAAAAAAAATTCAGTCCCCAAATGCTGTCTATCTATCTGAGGATTTAGGAACATTCCATAATGTCAGGCAGCATACTCAGTGCAACAGCCACATTGTCATCCTTCAATCTTTCTCAGTACCTTGAATTTTCTAGAGATATACCATGATTTGTGGTACCCTTGTCACAATCCATAGAATACTTCCTAAGTCCAAAGTTCTGTATGATGGAATAGACCTCCTTTAACTAGATAGCTTTGGTGTTTACCATTACCAAGACACAATTGTTTAGGGAACCTCAAGGTTCATGCTGTGGTGCTTACCAGGAAACTATCTAAACTCAGCCATTAAGGGTGCCAAAAGCTTAGTCCCAAACAAAAACAATGTGTTGCAGATAGTGAAGTAGGAAAAAAAATGTGATGAAAGAAATCATATACATGACTCAATAACTTCATTGTGAAAGTGGTACCTGGAAGTACGGTGAAAACAATGTTGGAAAATATAGTTTGGGGTCAAGAAATAAGACAAAAACTTGAGAAACTTCATTGTGAATATATTTTTCAAGAAGAGGTATAGAATTTCTGAACTTAAACTCAGAAGACTATCATTTTAAAAAAGGAAATTGACTTTATCTTATTAAATAGGTAATAATTAGTCATATACTTAGCCTTCATTTTAATATAAACGGAGGGTTATTAAAGCAACCCGGGATAAACTACATGATGTCCACTAGATGAGATCAGATTACAGGAGGTGCTTTGTAAAAAGGACACATGGAATACTTCTGATTGGTTATGAAGTGCTGGATATGAGACTCAGGGGCCACCATTCTCCCATTAAAAGGAAGCACTTTAATTGTTAGGTGTGTATGAGGTCTCTTGCTTTCCAAGATTTCCTCTTTGCCTTTTTCCAGAGTATAGCAAGATAAAGGAAAAACATTTATTTCTTTACCTTTCCTCCTTTTTCCTAAGAGCACAAATGGAGAAGCTGTAAAGCCATGCTTCCACAGCTTCCCAAAAGACTGCTGCTGTGAACAGCTTTTAAGGTTCTGATTATACAGTATAATGGACACTTCATTTATTCCATAACAAATCAAGGCAAACATTCACAACAAATCATAATATTAACAGCATTACATTTTATCACAGAAAATCACAATATAGTGTTCACAACAGCTTAACGTTAGAATGGCCACATAGTTTTCATCAAAGTGCCTGCAGTATTAACAAAGAACAAAAGAATAATCATCTGATATCCCTAAGGAGGTTTGCCTCCTCACTTAATCATTCAGTCATCTCATAATACAATAATCAATCTTTCACTCGTGGGGCAATTATAGATTAACTTAATCAGTCACTTATCTAGCAATCAGTCACTAAGTATCATTAATCACTAAATACAATCATTAGAAAATTACACAAACCCTCAACCCTTCAGTGTCTAGCAGACTTCAGTATCCAAGGAAAGGTCTTTTCTTCATCTTGACTCAGGGTGGCTTCTCATATTCCCTGGATCCCCTTTCATAGTCCCAGCTCCTACATGAATCCAC
Source organism: Pseudocheirus occidentalis (assembly GCA_028646575.1). Lineage (NCBI taxonomy): Eukaryota > Metazoa > Chordata > Mammalia > Diprotodontia > Pseudocheiridae > Pseudocheirus > Pseudocheirus occidentalis. The sequence goes on from JAQQSW010000230.1 coordinate 25,607, forward strand.
CAAACAGTCACCTGGATTCAGAGGCAGATAGCTCCCAGGACCTTGTCCAGTCTTCTGGGCAGTTCCTGGAACATCTTGAAACCTTCACAACTTCTGTTGCTGGGAACTCAAGAATCAACCAAGCTACAAACAAACAAAATCTTATCCCAGTCCTCCAGCAGTTCGGCTGGTCCTAGGACCCAGAAGAAATCTCAGCCTTTCCAGGCAGCAGCAGCCACTTTGGCCTTTACCGGATTCTTGTCTCATAGAAAACTCCAACTCAGTTCTCAGTCCAGGAGCAGCTGAGCTCCCAGATGCTGGAACAATTCTGCTTCCTCTACCAGGAGTAAAAATTCTTGATTCTGACTCTGTCCTATGGAACTCTTCCTAAACACACACACACACACACACACACACACACACACACACACACACACACACACACACACATTGGCTTCCTGTCTCAGCCAACCCCTTTCTGTTATGTCAGCAACAGGAGACAGAGTCCACACCTTCTGTTTCTTTCACAGAAGTACTTAGCCCTTAGTTACTAAGGGCTAAGTACCTGATAAATTAATTGCCTTTACAGAAGCTAATTATGAACATGACAAGGATGCTCCTGGACATCCAATTCTTGGTCATCTCTGTCTTTTTATTTCTTCCAAAGAGAAAAAGTCAGTTATTAAAGTTCCTGAGAATGGACATTGTGTTTTTGGACAAAGAGAGGATTGTCCTGTAGTTGAAGGGAAAAAAAGTCAGTCATGGTGATGAAAGAGGGCTGGACATTGCCAACTCTGCTGCTTTGAGTGGCTCAGTCAGTATGGGTTCAAGGTGAATTGGGGGTATTTGTTCCATAGCCCACAAAATGTCTACCTTTTAACTGATAGGCTGAGGGTTTTATGTTGCTGCATTTATTCATGGCTCTCATGAGTCCTTGTGCCTTATTAATGTTCTTATTCAATACCCCTAATTGTATACTACCTGTTTGGGAACTGTAAACCTTGTTACTTACATTTGGAAAACCTAGCCAGGGGTGGGGAACCTGTGACCTTGAGGCTTCAGGTTCTCTACCCTGGATCCTAAACACAAATTATACTGTGAAAGTATTTAAAATTTTTCTTGGTAAACTCTAGGTGGAGGGGAAATGTGCTGAAGAAAGAAACTGACATTTTGAGATCAAGCCCCTATAACTGGAACTGTTTCTCATGACTTCCAGAGTCTTAGGAGTGATGACTCTTGGGACATAGGTTATATTAACATCAGATTTTGATATGAAATCAGATAATATGCTATTTAGACCAAACATCAAGATAAAACAGAGTAAAGAGAAGATACGTGTTTGTAGCATTTCTAGCCTAATTTGTGTAAGCATGTTATTAAACCTCCCCAATTGGAAGAAAAACAAAAGTGTAGACATTCACCTTATCACTATTTCTTAGAGGTGTTATCTGAAATGAACCAATTAACACTACAAGGAGGCTAACCGAGAGGCCACCAAGCTGCCTTTATTAGAAAATAATTTTTTTGGCTGAAAGTAGAACATAGGAATCAAAGGAAACACTGTTTATGGTACAAGGCTGTTTGCAAAAAGAGACAAAGTTTGCAGAAAGTTATCAATGTTATCACCTTATGGAACAGGAAAAGCAATTGAGAAGAAAAGTCTATATAGATTTTGGTGAGGTTTGAAATCTGCTTAAGCCAGAGCTCCCCCAAGAGCATATGTAGATAATAGGAAGACAACATGCATATGAAATGGAATGCATATGCTTGTGTTTTTATAGTCATAGTTCTCAATAGCAACAATAATAGAACCACCATAGTTGCATACTACTACCATTATATTCCAAGATGAAATCAGAGAGAGCTGCTGGACTTGAACAAATACAGTAAGAAAAAAAATCAAAGCTGGCTGTGACAAAACGTAAAAGGCAACCAAGGACCGATTTTTAAAAATATTCTACAGAGGGAAAAGTTCCAAGAGAATGGGAAGGAACATGAACAATGCTCTTATCTAGAAAAGGAAAATTGGAAGACACATGCAGTTGCTAGCTTCATGCCTCCTTTCCCTTCCCTATAAAATCTTTATAGGAATAGCCTGGCTGTTGCATGCTTCAAGGATATCTTAATAAAAAAAAACGAGAAAGCAGCAAACAGCAGACTTTTGAAGTTGATTTCTGTAGCATATCACCTACTCAGTCACACAGCTGAGAGATGTAGAGAATATAAGATCCTGCTTTTTCTATTTTTTATTGATTTTTTTTTACAAAAGTATTTTAGAGAACTAAATGTAGCATTGACATTTATCTGCACATATATCTTCTTTGAAAACTTTCAACTTATGCAAAACTATGAAAAATGTGGCTCTGAAGATCACTTTGTTCAGTGATCTGTTTGGTTTCAACATAGGCGGGTGTAAAACATGGACAAATATATTTTTCTTAGGTATTTAATAGTATCTTGAAAGATTCCAAACAAAAGACAAATTATTGACATTATGCTAATTTCATTGAGCCCCAGAATACTTCAAACCCTCATTGAAATCCCTAGCAATATAAAGTTGATCTAATTATTTACACTGGAAAAGTAAAGTAGATGAAAAGTACAGACTGTGACATGCAGTTGGATAGACATTCTGTCAAGTTGATTCCTCTTTGTACATATCTTGGATAGAGATGCAGATGGACAACAAGCTGGGTCCAGCATTAAGAAGGAGGAGGAGAAGAACCTAGATTTCCCTTGGAAATCTCAGTTTTCCATAATCTCAGAATTTTCATTGCTTTCAAAATTCTTCTCTTTAATATTAATATTCTCCCATGATGCTATATATCTAAATAATATAGTGCCATAATATTTGGAGAATCATAATAACCAGTGACTCAAAAGGCAAAGGAAAGATGCATATTGACAACTCTTGTTCTTAGCCATTATAGGACCAATATTTCCCATGATGATTCTGTATAGACTAAACTGACTTTTCCTGAGCCCTATACTTTATATGGATTAGGCTAATTCCTTTTTAAAAAATAAGTATTGAACTATATGTCACTCACCTGCCAGAGAGGTGATGACTTAAAATATAGAGAAAACATACATTTTTAGGCATAGATATTTTAGAAATTTGTTTTGTGGGACTCTAAATGTTTATGATAAAGATTTTATTTATTTGGTTGTTTTTTATTCATTTTGGGGGCAGTGGGAGGAGTGGATTATTAGTGCCTGTAAAATTAAATGTTTTTAAAAAGAAGTATTAAAATTCTCTGTAAAACTTGATTGACTAAGAGGACCAGTTTAGGTTGTTGAGGTGGCTTCCTGGTCTCTTGAGTACAAAAGGCCATGAGCACGTCTATTCCTTTTCAGAGGCTTCTCTCTGTGGACTTAGAGCACAACCAATTTCCCCACTGAGAAACTAGATTCTAAGCTGAATCAACATAGTGTCCTAATTGAATATCTTTTGAAAATATCTTTCCTTTGCCATGGCTAAGTAAATCTCCTTTTATTAAAGTTGAATCAACTATGAATGTCTCATTTCATTCCAATATTGGACCTAAATTGTTAGGAAACTGGTTTGAGTCAGGCCCAACCCACATCATTAGCACTTATCCATCAGTTTCATACTTTACTTGAAATCAAAGTAGAGGAAGAAACAAATGCTCAGAATGAAGCACAGGATAAGAAAGATGAGGTAGTAGTCTAATGTAGATTGAGTGTCCTGATCTCAAGGTCATGGAAACATAAGGAATACCACACCCCTGTGTGTAGCTAGCTAGTGCTTTTCAAGATTTCATTTGATCCAGTTCTATGCCATATGTCCCACTTGATCCAGGACTTTTATATCTGCCATCTGATGAATGAATGAATGAATGAGTGAGTGAATGAATGAATGAAAAAGCATTTATTGAGTATTTACTATGTGGCAGGCACTGTATTAAGAGATGGGGATACACATACAAGCTATCAAGATAGTCGCTGGCTTCAAGGAACTTACATTCTGATGAGGGAAGATAATATATAAAAGGGAACAATAAAAGGAGCAGAGAGGATATTGGCACCACATGGCACCATGATTTGTAAATGGCCAGCAAATATGTGGAGCCCTGGATTCCAAGGGCAGAGTCTAAGTTATTTTGGGATTCTTACTCCCTTTACCATTTGAATTCTTTTTGATTCAGGACACTCCATATTATAATGCCAATAACAAATCCATTTAGAGCTGCATACCATGCATCCTTTTGGTTTTTCCGGACTTGTTTTGGTTACATGGTGTGGTGGAAAGAGAACTCAACTTTTCCACTGAACTCAAAGTAATGGCACCTTATTGTGAGTGTTTGCTCTTCCACTCACTACTCAGGTGAGCTTGAATAAATCATTTGGCCTCTTTGATCCTCAGTTTCCTCATGTGTTATGTGTTAAAAGGTTAGAGAAAATGATTTCTGAGGTTCCACCAAGAATCTAGATCTAAATCTATAATCTTATGATTCAAGATTTGAATCCTATGATTCTGTGAATGTAGAATGTTCATAATACAATGAATGTTCCTTTCTGGGCAATAAACCAAGGTGTATGAGAGACATAAGTAGACAGAAATATGTTGTCTATTATGACTTGGTTACAGAAGTGTTATAAAAAGGGAGATGGGTCAGTTATTGCAAGAATGAAAAACACAAGTACATTTAAGATATTAAGAGAACTACAGGAAGGTCTACAGTGTGTTGGGTAGAACCTCTCTGAAGGATTTATGGGAGGGTAGCAACAGGAATCACATGGGATGAAAGGCATGGAGAGAGCACTGACACTAATGAAATCATGGCTCCATCAAAGTATAAGCAGATTATTTGCAACAGTTCAATGTATTCTCCATGAACCACACAGAAGAAAAAGACACTATTAGCTTTGCTAAAAGGGAAATTATAATAATTGAGTCTCATGGGTTTGGAAGCATGTATTTGTTGTTGATAGACTGTCATGGGATAATTAATTGCATAGCCTGCACAGCTGAAGGAAACACTTTTGTACTACCCCAGAGAGAAGGCATTCCACAAATAGTCAAGCATGATGCCAAGATTATCAAACCATCTCCTTACCTCTAAGTCAGCTGTATAGAAAAGTCAAAGGGGGATTCCTTTAACAACCCTTACTCAACTAAAATTTCTGTGTACCCACAGATTAAAAAAAAAGGAGAGCTCAAGTTTGCCTAATCTTCTAGGAAAGAGGCCAACACAAAGAAATATTTTTGTTATTATTCAGCTGTTTCTGACTCTTTGTGTCCCCATTTTGAGGTTTTCTTGGCAAAGATACTCCAGTGGTTTGCCATTTCCTTCTCTAGCTAATTTTATAGATGAGGAACTGAGGTGAACATAGTTAAGTGACTTATCCAGGATCACACAGTTTAGTAAGTCTCTGAGGCTGAATTTGAATTCATGAAGTTGAGTCTTCCTGATTCTAAGCCCAGTGCTCTATCCACTGGGCCACTTAGCTGGCTCAAAATACACACACACAAACAAGTTTATATATGTCTGTATAATTATATCTATGCATACATAAAAACAGGCAGAGATACAGAGACAGGGAAAGATGAAGACAGAGAGAGAAAGATGATAATTTATGACACTGAGCTCTATGTTAGAAGTGGTCTTACTTGCTCAGTGGCCACCTGTATTGAGTGATGGGACTAATTGCTGGAATATTCTGTGTTTGACAATCTTTTCCAATCTGAGATAACCTACTTTTGATATTTGATTGATGATAGGTCTTGCAGTTCAGTACAGTGAACTATTATATCCTAGCTCTGGCTAAAACTCAGGTGCTACTGCTAAGTTATAGGCCAGTGAAAATAACCTCTCTTACATTTGGGGAGCCTTATTTCCTGAATAACAAGTTATCTCTAAAATGATACCAGATAGTAAGGCCCCTGCTGGAACTCAGCACCAGTCAGTATTAAACATTCTGTAGTTACGACCTGGTTTACTGCTTTTCCAAAGCAAGAACTGCTTTACAATTAATTTCAATGCTCTCTATATTCTTGCATCACTTCCTTAATAGTTGTATCTTTGGTGTTTAACATAGAAAATTATTGAACTTGAAAGTCTGGTCTTAATTGAATAAGATTTGAATCTAGACTGGCCTTCTATGGAAATGAAAAATTATGGGTACAAAACTGTACCAGGAGGTGAGATACCCTCATTATCTTAGTGTTTCCAAAGTGATTGGGGTGTTAATTGTCCCATATATGGTAGCTCTTTGAAAAAAATTTCACAGTGGAAAGAGGCATGTGTTGGCACATCAATTTAAAATGGTTGGAAATTTTCCATTCGAGTGAGCCATGGCTAAGCTTCCTGAATGTGATCACTTCTGAATCTGCTTAAGAAGGCAGAATAGAATGCATTAGAGTCATGTAGTAGCAGTCAAGGAATCCAGAACACTCAGATTTCACCGTTAGCAACTGAGTCAGACCAAATGAGGAACAGACATCTTATTGGATACTTTTACAATTTAAAGAAAGCAACCTAAGGGGCAGCTGGGTGGTGCAGTGAATAGAGCTCAGGCCCTGGAGTCAGGAGGATCTGAGTTAAAATGAGACCTCAGACACTTAACACTTACTAGCTGTTGTGTCCTTGGGCAAGTCATTCAATCCCAATTTCCCTGCCTTCCTCCCTCCAAAAAGCAAGAAAAAAAAGCAACCTGGAACTAATCAGTATTTCCCATTAATAACAGAATATTTATCACTGGAATCATTACTTTAGGATTAACCATTAAGCTTACAGGATAGGGTATACTTTGCAGAACTGTTCAGCTTCTGCAGAAATGATGTCTGAGGAATCTGAAGATTTCCTGTATAAACTTTATATAACTGTATGGAAAAATTATGGCATAGATTCTTTTGTATCAACCATAAATTATGTCTTGGGAATATTCTAGACAACTGGCTTTCTTATCTATCATCAAACTTTAGTAATATGTACTAGTAAAGAACACAGAGCATAGCATTCATAGTACCAAACAAAGGGACCTCCCCCCATCTAATATTGGTGGAAATAATCTTTATATTCTGGAAGACAGGAACTTCAGGCATAAGGAATGAGACATATAGTCCTGGATGCAGTGACTTCTTAATGGTTATGTCTATAAAGGCCTTATTTATTAAAAAAAAAAACCACAACAAAAAAAAACCCTCCAACTTTCTAACTTTCTATTTTTAGGTCACAATTTTTTTTTCCCTGCTGCAAAAAACAACTGAGTGGGGGGAAATGTAAGGTGGCAAGGCAGTGCTCAGCTGAGGGTACAATTGCAAGAAGTGAAGAAATGGTCTGGCCTTTATCCCCACGTGTACACTGGGAGAAAGTGGGCCCAGAAATGGGCTGCTGTCATAGAGACAGTCTTGACATGAATGGCTCTGTCTTGAATTTGTAATAAGCATGTATGGCTTAAGCATTTAAGTATATAAATAACTTGATTATGTAGATCTGATAACCAGATGCTAGAATGGTACACATTTAATTATCTTGACTAAATTATGTTTATACCTATCAGTAGTGCTTGGCTGTTTTGTGAAAAATCACCATAAGTTTGATGCCATTGACACCGTGGGACAAAGCTGTTTCCCCTATATTACTTATTGTTGTGACTAGAAAAGCCCTATATAAAACATTTTATTCAATAGGCTGAATAGTATCCTGGAGATATAATGGATGTGATGAATTTTCCAAAACAAGTATGTTCTAGTTAAAATTATCATCAAAAAATATTTATTAATGGACTACTTAGATAAGTGTCAGGGACACATCCTCTCCTTAAAACCAGCTAGGCAGGTTTTCACGTCTGGCCACATGTATGAGAATGCATTAGGATGCTAAATAAGATACACACACATTTATTTGGTCATTCATTCATTTATTCATTCATGTATTCACTTATTTATTTATTTTAGTTTAAGTTGTTCACTTAGTGCTCAGGGAAACTAGCAATGTTTCCTGAGTGAGTGACTGAAGGTTTTCTCTTTTTTGAGAATTTTACAAAATTGTGCAGCAGAAAAAAATTTGTCTTCAGACTTTCTGTTTCCTTGTTCTGTGCACTTCTCCTTCCTTGGCATTCTTGGGTAATGGTTATAGTTGTACTGTTTTTTAAAAGCAAGTTTTTATTGATGTTTTCTGTTTCTTACCTCACCATAGTATCTCATGTATTTTTCCCCCTACCCTTTCCAGAGTCATTCCATACGACAAATAGCATTTTTCAGAAAGGAAAAAAAAGTCAGTACAACTGATTGATATGTTGAACAAGTCTGAAAACATGTGGACCTCCCTCCTCTGACTTTTTGGTTTGTTGTTCTTTCCATTTACATTGTTGTAGTTACTGTGTATATTGTTGGCTCTGCACACTTCACTCTGCATCAATTCATCTAGATCTTTCCATGCTTCTTTGTGTTCATACACACATAATTTCCTACAGCACAATAATATTCCATTACATTTAAGTACCACAACATATTTAGATGACTTCCTTGGGATATAAGCCCAGGACTGGAATCTCTGGTTCAAAGGGTATGGAAATTTTAGTCACTTTAATTGGATAATTCCAAATTGCTTTCCAAAATGGTTATACCATTTCATAGCTCCACCAACAATGCATTAGTGTGCCTGTCTTTTCACAACCATTCCAACACAGACTGCTGCCATTTTTTTTTCATTTTTGCTAATTTGCAGTGTGTGAGGTGAAACCTCAGGGTTGTTTTGATTTTCATTTCTCTTATTGGTGATTTGGAACATTTTTTTCATGTGATTGGAAATACACTACAGTTCTTTTGAAAATTATTTGTTCACATCCTTTGACCATTTATTTGTTGGAGAATGACTATTAGTCATATATGTAGATTTATTAATTGTTTAAATATCTTGATACCAAAACCTCATCAGAAAAAATTGATACAATGATTTTTTTCCCCATTCAATCACTTCCTTTCTTATCCTAGATGTATTGTTGTCTCTGCAAAAGCTTTTCAGGTTCAAGCAAATTTATCTGTTTTCTTTTGTAATTGACTTTAATCTCTTGGTTGTTTAAAAATACATCTACCCATAACTGTGAGATGTGTATGATATGTTTCTCTTCTAATTTTTTTCTAGCACGATCTTTAATATTAAGGCCATGTATCCATATCATGGAAAGTGGTGGGAAGTATTGGTCTAATGCTAATTTCTTCCAGTCTACTTTCCTGTTTTCCCAGCAGTTTTTATCAGACAGGGAGTTTTTCCCCTATGTAACTTATGTTTTTTACTTTATAACCATTGGAATATTGATTCTATTTTTTTTCTGATTCTCCCTTGTCCAATCTCCCTTGTCCCATTGATTTCTCTGTTCTTGAACCAATACCAGTTGGTTTTGATGACTGCTGCTTTATAAAATAGTTTGAGGTCTGGAACTTCTATTCCTCCTTCATCCTTCTTTTTACAATTTCACTGTTAATAATGGAGAATGAACTCTTTTATCTAAATGAATCAAGCTTAATCACCACCACCACCACCATAATAAAATCATTGCATCATGAAAGATCTGTGTATAGGCAATAGAAAGCTCCAGGGGAAAAACCTATCCTCCAATGGAAGAGAGGAAGAGAAAAACTTACCTCTGCAGCTTAGGCTTCCAAGTCCACTAGCCTTTCTCTGCTCTGGTTGCCAGGGCCCCACATGTTGGTAGTGAACATCTAGGTCCCTGGAAGAGTCTTTCCTCTCTTGGTATTCTTAGACTTCTTATGGTATTAGCTATTCCATGTTGTCCAAAGTCTCCCACAGGAACTGTTTCAGTCCCTGGAAGCTTGTCGGAGAGAATACACCAGCATTAGTTATTCATTTACATTTAAACAGGAAAAGATTTTATCTAAAGAAATGAAGCTCTGTTTGCACCTTTTCATTAAGCCTTCAGGTAAAATGAGGAGTTAAATTACCTGGCCTCTGAGGTCAGTTAAATCAACAAGCATTTATTAAACACCCATTATAGCCTGGCACTGTGCTAAGTGCTGGAGATATTAAGAAGTAAAAAAAAGTTCTGCCTTCAATTTCAAATGGGACATGGTATGGAAGCAAAACAAGATACATACAGGGTTAACTGGAGGTAATCTAAGAGGGAAGGCGCTGGCATTAAGGGGTATCAGGAAAGGCTTCATATATCAAGTGGGATTTTAGGTAAGACACGAAAAGCCAGGGAAGCCAGGAGGCAGAGACAAGGAGGGAGAGCATTCCAGGCACAGGAGAGAGCCAGTAAAAATTCAGTCAGGAGATGGAGTGTCTGATTTGAAGAAATAACAAGGAGGCCAGGGGCACTAGATCATAGAGTACGCAGAGCGGAGTAAAGTGTAAGAAGACTGGAATGGTCGGAAGGCGTTGGGTTGGTTATGAAAGGCTTTAAAAGCAGAACAATGTATTTTATATTTGATCCCGGAGGTAATAGGTTGCTACTGGACTTTATTGAATGATGTGTGTGTATGTACTTGTGTAACATGGTTAGATGTGTACTTTAGAAAGATCGTTTTGATAATAGAATGGATGATGCACTGGAATGAGGAGAGGTGTGAGGCAGGGAGATCGACCAGAAAGCTATTGTAATAATGTAGGAGTGACATGAGGACCTGGGTTGTTCGAGAGGAGAGAATGGGGTATGATGAAGGTCTAATTGATGGGACATTGCAACAGATTAGATATAGCGGGGAAGAAAGAGTGAGAATCCACGGACGATAGCCTGGTGTCTGGGTGCCTGAGAGGGCGGTGGTCTCCGTGACAGTAAATACCGAAATTGGAGGATTGGGGCGCAAAGATAATGACTTCAGTTTTAGACATGTTGAACTTAAAATGTCTAAGGACGACCCTTTCAGCTCTAGGGCTGTGATTCTATGCTCCCTTGCCGGTAGAATAACAAATTTTTGCATAGGACCATCACCCTGGCAACCAGAGACCCAGTTGCGTCTTAAGACTAACAAGACACCTTTTGACGTCACTACCGGTGTACCGACTTTCTCCGAGTCTCCTCCCCCCAAGGCACCAGATAAGATGGAAACCTTGAGCCGAGTTTCTGCGCTGAGCAGAGCGCTGGTGGTGGCCCGGAGACTTGGGGTCTGGAGGGACTTGATCACCACAGCTGCCACCGGCCCTACCCCAAGATTCGCCATAGATGTTGTGAAGGTGGACGGCGCATACCCTGTCACTATGGTGCCGGGCGATGGTGTGGGGCCTGAGCTCATGCTCGCTGTCAAAGAAGTCTTTAAGGCAGCCAAGGTGCCCGTGAAATTTCAGGAGTATCATCTGAGTGAGGTGCAGAACATGGCCTCAGAAGAGAAACTGGAGCAGGTGCTGAGCTCCATAAAGAAAAACAAGGTTGCTATCAGTGGGAAAATCTACACCCCACGGGAAGCAGAGTACACTGGAGACTTGGCCTCGTATGCCATGCGGCTCAAGCGTAGGCTGGACCTTTTTGCCAATGTTGTTCACGTCCAGAGCCTCCCTGGATTTAAGACCCGGCACAACAACCTGGACTTGGTGATCATCCGTGAGCAGACTGAAGGAGAATATAGCTCTCTGGAGCATGAGAGTGTCAGGGGTGTGATTGAATGTTTGAAGATCATCACTCGTGCCAAGTCCCAGAGAATTGCCAAGTTTGCTTTTGACTATGCCACCATTAAGGGTCGAGGGAAGGTCACAGCTGTGCACAAGGCAAACATCATGAAGCTGGGCGACGGGCTATTCCTGCAGTGTTGTGAGGAGATGGCTGAGTTGTACCCCAAGATCAAGTTTGAGACCATGATCATAGACAACTGTTGTATGCAGCTGGTGCAGAATCCATACCAGTTTGATGTGCTTGTGATGCCCAATCTCTATGGAAACATCATTGACAATCTTGCAGCCGGTCTGGTGGGGGGTGCAGGTGTGGTTCCTGGTGAGAGCTACAGTGATGAATATGCTGTTTTTGAAACAGGTGCAAGGCACCCATTTGCCCAGGCTATGGGCAGGAACATTGCCAATCCCACTGCCATGTTGCTGACTTCCAGCAATATGTTGAAGCACCTCAGCCTGGAACATCACTCCAAAATGATTGCTCAGGCGGTGAAGAAGGTGATAAAGGTTGGCAAAGTTCGGACCAAGGACATGGGCGGCCACAGCACCACGACTGACTTCATCGAGGCTGTCATCAGCTGCCTGCAGCCCCGTAGTGGGGACTAGAACCTCTTCGCATTTTATTATCCTTGAAGAGAGCCCCTGGACAACCCCCTGCTTCCATAAAATGGACCTCATGAAGGAACCTGCCTCTGCCCCCATTGCGTGGGACAAGATCTCTTATCTACAGCTGTTTCCTTTTTTGTCTCAATAAAAACATAGACGCCCCCCCCCCAAAAAAAGAGACAAACTTTGCTTTACCAGTTTCATTGCCAGTGTAAGGCAATAAAGGAGATTGGATTAGATGAAGCAGATTAAGGTCATAGTGAGAAATCTCATGCTCTATAACATAAAAATCAGCTGGTATACCTGTGATATTTAATTATAATGTTATGATTCCACAGTATTTTAATATATTTAATCTCGTGGAGTTGAGTTCTTGATGGCACTTAGTAGATTGTTTTGTTCATCTTAAAGATAAGTTCCTTGAGGCCAAGGATTATTTTAATACCTAACATAGTGCCCTGAACAGAGTAGCCAATCAATAAATGAATGTTTGATTGAAATGGAGAGCACACACACCCTCTCTGTATGTGTACATATATGCATATGTATATATATGCACATATATACATATATAGATACAAATTGTATCTACATCTGGGTGTATATTTATATACAAATGGGATGAATGGATTAAATTCAATACATATTTATCAGACACCTATAGAACATAAGCTCTTATACTAGGCACTGAGGATACAAAGATGAAAAAACTCTATAGTCATTTCTCCCATTGAGTTCACAGTCTAATTGGAGGAGATGGGATAGAACATGTATAAAATAATTCTCATGCAGAATAGTACAAAATAATTCATGCAGAATAGAATGTGATAGAATAAAGAGATTTGGGGAGGAAGAAGTCACTTTTAGTTGAGGGGATCAGGAAGTAGGTGGCTCTTGAGATGAACTTTTTAGGAAAAGAAGAATTTCAGCAGTCAGAGATGTGGAGAACACATCATGAGGGACCATCTGTACAGATGTGTAGAGGAAGCAGAATGCAGATTGACTGAATGTATGCTTGTGTAGGGGAATAGGATAAAATAAGGCTGGAAACACTGGTTATAGTCAGATTGCTAAAGGCCTTAAATATCAGCCTTAAGAGTTTTGATTTCTAAAGGAAATAGGGAGCCATTGAAGGTTTTTGTTAAGGGGAGTATCATGGTCAGACCTTTGCATTTGGCTTAATGAAAATGATAATAGCTAACATATAGCATTTATTATGTGCCAGACATTGTGGTAAGCACTTTATAATTGTTATCTCATTTGATCCTTACAAGTCTTCTTGGGAGGCGATTGTTCAATTGCTGTGTTTGACTCTACATGACCTGATGAACTTTATCCATGAAATTTTCTTGGCAAAATTACTTGGGTGGTTTGCCATCTCCGTCTCCAAAGTGTCCCCATTTTACAGATGAGGAACAGAGGCAAATAAGGATTAAGTGACTTGTCCAGGGTCACAATCTAGTAAATGTCTGAGGCTAAATTTGAACTCAGATCTTCCTGATTCCTTGCTCAGTGCTATATCTACTCACCACCAAGCTTCCCCATGATACTATTAAGATATTATCATCATCGCTATAGCTTGAATATGACAAAAGATTTTCTATCTTAAAAGAACTTTTTTTTTTTACCTAGACTTTAGAATAGACTTACTAAGGACACTTTGAAATTTTCATGAGAAAGAGCATAAATTGTGATTCTTTTTGTTTCAGTTCTCATGAAATCATCCAAAGCCAACGTATCAAGGTACCCAAATCCAGTAACTGCTGTCTAAACAGCATATATGTATTTGAGATTCTACCACAAGTAAAATCTCTCTCATAAAGATTAAGGAAGAATAAAGAGACTTTTTCTGAAATCTCTGCTTAAGGAACTAGAATTTAAACTAACCACTTGAAAACCTTAGGGGCACTATTATCAGTTTAGCATCTGAGGTTCTTGGGGGAATATTAATTCTTCTTTAAAAGACATACAGAACAGGTGTTCATTATGATTAAAACCTAGTAACTGCAGAGATGGAAAGTGTGAAATTTTTATTAAAAACATCCTAGGTAGAAAATGCAAATATCACAGCAGAGTAAATTATATATCTAGCCAGAGCTGAGCTTTTCTTAAATCTAGTAGCTAAGAAAGTTTCATTCCTTTTCATTTTTCATTAAAATGTTAGATCATTTAGCTTTGCTTACCATAAAACTAATTTTGAAGACAAAAGCATATTTCATATAGATCTTTTAAGTTTTTTTCAAATTAGACAAATGGGACTCATAGAAAGGCATGTGTTTTAAAATCAGTGTTGGGAGATGAATGTCTTGAAATTCGAACATTGTGAGTAAAATGTTGATATACTGTAGTGGATTAGAAATTTTTCAGGAATGTGTTGGATGAGCTCAAAGAGGCTACTAAGAACCTATAATTAAATTTTTGAGTGTAAGCATTTACACCTTAGAAATTTGCAAAAGCCACAGATCAGGCTTTGATCTGTTGTTTTGTTGATTGTCTAGACCTAAGAAAGTGATGGAAAACATTTTAATAATGCAGATGAAACTTTAAAATGTGTTCTGCTTTTATTTTCTTCATAGAGCTGGTTGTTAAAATGCATTAGCATATCCTTTTCTATTTTGTCCTCTCAACTTATGTGGTTATTTCTAATTTTCTTATTGCTTGCTGATTTTAATTTGTTTGCTTAAATTTAACTTGTTTGATTCTGAGAGAAAAGTGGTATAGTAGATAGGAATCAGGAAATCCTGGGTTCCTAGTCTGCTTCTGACACCAACTGGAAGCATGATTATAGACAAATTATTTAATTTATCAGTGCCCAAGGCTAGTGATATACAAACTTTTTTGAGCACATATTTCCATCAATAATTTCTTTTCCTTGGTAGTATATTTCTGGTGAAATGTGATTTTTCCAATGGCATCTAAATAATTGCTGAAGCTAGGTTTAAGCCTGTACCCAAAGAAAGATGGGAGTTTGTAGGGTCGCTGGAGCTAGTGTTGTATGAGGCCTTAATCAATGAAGGGTAGTTGTGGTTGTATTGGAGACAAGTCCTATGATTAGTTATCATAAGGATGGTGGGATGTGTCTCATTGTGATGCCAAGCAAGGGCAACTTCCAAGGTTCAGATTACTAGCATAGCAAATGCCATTTATTCAGCAACACATTCACAGAACAGAGAAAGTCAAAATACAGCATAACTCATTCATTTACCAAGTAAGTTCTCAATTTAATTGCAAAGTACCAAGATCCAGGTATCCCACCCCTGGATCAGTAGTCAAAGTAGCCCACTCCTGGGCAGTACATTCATTTAGTCTCTTCTCAAATGGAGAATGGTTTCTAATCATAAACAAATTGCATTCATTTAGTCAATCACAGAGTACAAAAAGGACAAAAGTTTCCCACCCCTGGACACTACTGAATTACAGTACCATCCATTAACACCAAGCACTTTCTGAGAAGGGGCAGGAGAGCACAAAAGGCCATCCACCCTTAAGTTACAACAAGGTTAAGATATTATCTCAGCATTGAAAACCCAAGGAAAGGCCCTTCTTTCATCTTGACTTGAGGCAAGCCCTCAGCAAGCCCTTAGTTCCTGGGGAGACAAGGCTCAACAAAGCCATAGCCAGTGTCCTCATCAAGTCACTTTCTGCCTGTAGAACAGTCCCAGAACCCCAGTGAGGGGTTCTGTGAAGCCCTCTTCCAGGATTTCTGTAAACATGCCATAAGAAAATCCTCCTTCAGGGCTTCTGAACCAACAGCAAGGTTCTACAACAGCAGCACTGTCCTTCACCAGCAGGTGAATCTGGCAAAACAAAGTGAAAACAGACAAACAAAATATCAGCATCCCAGCCATGTCTCCTCAGTTCTCAAAAGTCTTGGGCGGCTCCAGCTGGCCCTCAGCAATCTTTCTCTCAGCAACTCAGACTCTATAATACTGGATACTGTTCTCCAAAAGTCCTTTTGGTCTTCTCTGGGCTTGGGCCTCTCTCCCAATTCATGGCTCCTTCAAGTTCAGCCCTCTCTCTTCATGTCAACAAGTTCATCCCACAAGTGGGATTCACAAGCTCTGGGTTTTAACACTCAACCCCAAAAAACCAAGCCAATAAAAGGACATCTCCAAATTCTATTAACATTATACTCACCTTCTCACCTTCTGATTGGTTGATTGCACATTCATTGGTGTTAAAGAATAGCCCTCCAGCCCTATGCTCCAAGTTTTTAAAAATTTATGTCACAGATGAGTTGTTGATCTGCATTGATGGAGGTGGGAAGTTCCTCACACCAATGAAATCAGATCCGGATCTTTGCCTCATCCTAGTCCTCCTCCAAATTTTTTTTTAAACAGAATAAAATTCAATTTAAAATGCTTTACTTAAACAAGAGAAAACAATAATAATTGGTTTTATGACATATTTTATTAATATAACTTTATTTAACAACTTGCTGATTGTTGGCATAGGCATAAAATAGGGAGAAATATGCTTACCTAAAGTGTCTACTGGTCATAGATGATATCTGGCACAGAATCCAAACAGAATCCTTACTGATGGTGACATTTCCCAAATATTCCCATTTGCACATGACATTGTGATGATTATATTAATCCCTAGAATACCATAATTTTCCTCATTGAAATCCATAATTTTTGAAAAGAAATTACTTCCACACTAGAAAAACAAAGTACATGAAAAACATTTTGCTCAGATTTCAGTATTCAAGTGGACTGACTGCCTTTAGAGTTCATCTGTCAATATATTCGTCTTTGACAGGCTCTGCAATGACATGGCCCAGATTTGAGTAGGAAAAAGGATTTGGATTTAATTAAAATAAATTCAATAAACATTTATTAAAGGCCTGTTTTATGCAAAGCAGTATTTTAAGCCCTGGAGATCGAGACAAAAACTAAACTGTATTTGCCTTTAAGCGTCATTACCTTCTAGTAGGTTGCACTTAAGAACTAATACAGTACTTTCAATGATATCTGACCAGCTCCATGCTGCAAAAGTTCTTTTCTTTAGCACTGTATTCTTCCACTAGTATTATATAGATTCAGATCTTGGAACACTACAATCTTAGAATTAAAAAAAAATAAATTCAGGTGACTCAATAGATGATGGAAAGAGATGTGTTCAGAAGTAAGCTATAGGACATTACCTAAAACTTGCACATGAATAGTAGTGAGAATCATTAATGGTAAATATGTATTGCTTTGAAGTAGGTAGGTTAGTCATATGTCAAGCAAAGGAGAAAATAGATAAACAGTTTTGCTGCTACATTGGTACCCTGAAGATGAAACAGAGGAAGATCCTCAGTGTATAGATGGAATCTTCTATAGAGTAGTGGAAAAAACATTTTAGAATTAGGGCACTTGGGTTTGAATTATGGCTTTGCTACTTATCACCTATGTAACACTGGGCAAGCCACTTAGTTTCTTGGGCCTTCAGTTTTCTCATCTGTAAAATGAAGGGATTGTCTTGGATGGCCCTGTAAGTTCCTTCCAGCTCTAACTTTATGATCCTGTAATTGTGATTTTGATGGGGAGAGAACTTACAGTGATGCAGTTCCAGATTCATTTTGGTAAGAATTTAATCCCTTATTTTTTGATACCTATTTCAGGTTGTGAATTTTGTAGAATAACATATTGGCTTGGCGTTGAATGCTTTGATTATCCATGAAATGGAGGCTAATTTCTTTGAAGAAGAAAACTGAACTTTCTTTGGACCCTGTTATTAAAGAAAATTTCTGGAACCATTCACTAGGTCAGTAGTACCAAAAGGATGGGCTGAATGCCATTTGTCTACAGGTTCTTTTAGCATGATATAATTCATATTCAAAGTACTCGGAAATGATTAAAAATGAAAATAAAATGGCCTTGCTTCTTTTAAGAACAATATGAGGAGGTTAAATTAGACTTTCCATTAAGTGGAAAATCCTTTATTTCAAAGGTTCAACTAAAATGGTACTCAGAAAACAATTCTAAATGGTCCACTTTAGGGCATAGAAAAAGTCTAGTACAAGACTATTCATATCTTCATTTGATTATGAAGTAGGTAATTTCTTATGCACCTGAAATCTTTATTTCTTAGTATAGATAAACTAACTATAGTTGACCACAATATGGAAGTGAGTCAGTAAACTGACTGCTGGGATATTAAAACTGTGACATATAAGTGCTGGGAAGAAATTCTTTTACCATGCTCTTCATTAGTCAGAACTTTATTAAAGTACTATGACCACCTTGGGTCACCACATTTACAAACAACCTAGAAAAATATAAGAAATCCTGAAAAAAGAGAAACAGGGCAAAAAACACAGAAAATTAAATTATGGAGGTGGTTGAGTTGGCCTTAGGAAAGGAAGTCAATTGGTGGTAGTTCATCTTAATTTAGAAAAACCAGCAAGAAGGAAATAAAAAATGTCTGGGTGCTGAACTCACAAATTTTACCTTATAAAATGATGGCAAAAATCCCATAGATATCAACACTTCCCAAATGGAGTTCATCATTTCATAGGGTACTGTGGTGGAAGAGACTTTGGAAGTTATCTAGTCTGTAGGCAAAGATTTAGAGCCAGAAGATCCCTTAAAGTTCACTTAGTCAAACACACTCATTTTTATAGATGAGGAAACTGAGAGCCTGATTGACTCCATCTAGTTAAGTGACTTGCTTATGGTCTCATAAGTAGTGAAGAGGCAGTGTTGAGATCTGAACATGGGCTAACTGACTCCAAACCAAGTGTTTTCCCAGTTCTCTTCATTTTACAAATGAGGAAAGTGAGGCACATGGGGTGAAACAGTTTGCTGGAGGTCCCACAGGCAGCAAGTAACAGAATTGGGATTTAAACCAAGATTTAAATCTTAAACCCCAAATCCAGGATACCTCAGTGCTTCTTTGTTCCTTCTCAGCCACGTTCCCCCCATCGTATGCTCTTCCTCTCTAACTCCCTCTTTGCTCTCAGTGGTGTCGGTATTCTTTTCACGTAGACTTTGAAACTTGGAATCATGTTTTATTCCTCCTCCTTCATCACTAACATTCTTTTAGCATCAGGTCCTGTTTTGCAAAATTCTTGGTGGTTTCTTTCAGTGTTCACATGGCTCCACTGTTTGCATAATGGAGTCCAAATTCCTTAACCTGACATTCATGTTCCCTTCCCCCTCCTCCAAACATCCTTACCCTCTTTCAACTACCACAGGCCTCCCATTCCACCATTATTTCTCACTACTGTCCAACACAGATTATCTGTTCTAGAGAGAATGGTCACCTCAAGGAAACAAGCCACCTTCATTCTTACTTCCATAGTTTAATTTTATTCTTCTCTGTCTTTTGTATGGAAAGTGTCCATTCCATCAGTGTCTCTAGTACTGAGGATGGGGATAAATCTTATTCATTCTTTAAGGACTAGCTCATTGCAACTTCTCCAGGAGCATTACTGTCCACAATCTCTCTTCGTTATTTGAATTTCCATGGTGTTCATCATCTGTAACACTTGCTTTAATGCATTGTCGTGAACTGTTTCTTATTGTTATTTAGATATTTTACATGTTCACCTAGACAGTAAGTCCCTTTAAAGTAGGGACTACATCTTCTTGTGTTCTCTGGACCACAAAGCACTGTGCTATGCACATGTTAGCCATTTATAAATACTAACATTTATTTTAGGTTCAGTTTAATTTGTTCCAAGTGCTGGGCTAGTGTGAAAATATAAATAATAATGGCTGACTTAAAAAAAAACCAAATATTTGAAATCCTGAAGTTTACTATTCTAAACACAAATTACCCTTCCTCCAAAATTTCATTTTCAAATTTAATAAATGCTATTTTTCAATATTATTTTTAAATTGAAAGACAAAAGTTGGATTTTCCTTATTTTCAACTATGTAACTCTTGTTTATGGAATCCAAGTTATTATTTTACTATTAATATACTTAGTGAAATATTTACTCAGGGGTTATTAAATACAGAGTGAAGTGATGAAAATTTGGTTTTCAACTTTGTATTTAGGACACTGGAGGCTTATAATGTAGTGACATATTGACATATCAAAATACTTGATCCAGCTTTGCATCTTATGGGAAGATAATCTCAATCTGGATTTCAGGCTGTCACATAAACTGAAAATGAGTTTCTAATGGAATATAAACAAAATGTTTTCTGCCATGATGTAAAATAACTTTAGCAGGTTACTGGAGATAAAATTATTTCAGTGATAACCATGTTTCTGGGTGGGTAAGAATATTTTAGAGCAACAGTTCCCAACCTCTTATATGAAAAGGACTCCTTCATAATATCAAAAAAAATGACATGGACTCCCACATGATAGTGGTTGTACTCTTAGTATCTGCCAATTCAGAAAAAATAGGTAGTATAAATGCAGGAATGCTTTTAAATGAATTGTATTTTCTTAATCACGGAGGCCTTTCCCTTAAACATTGAAAAACAATAACAGTAAAATATAAGTAATGATACTTATTATTAACTTTGCTTTTTAATGTTTTTGTAAATAGGTTCTGAGGACCCCTTAAAATAATTTCTTGGGTCTCCAGGGGCCCAGGACTGGGGAAGTACTGTCTAAGGTGGTTTTCAATTCCTCCCGTTGGCTTTTTAAGTCCTTTAAAACTTGGCTTCAACCTACTTTTGCAAACTTACTCTGTATTATTCTTCTTCACGTGCCCTGTGGTCCAAAGGAAATGACCTTCTTGCATTTTGTCACACATACTACCTTAGCATCCTTTCCATGCCTCTGCAGTCTGTTCTACATTTCTGGCACTCATTGCCCCATCTTTGCCATTTAGAATCTCTAGCTTCCTTCAATATTCAGCTTGTGTCACCTCTTCCATGAGTCCTTTCCTGATTGTTCCAGCTGTTAGTGTCTTCCTTCCTACTCCCAACAACAGTATATCTTTTATTTATTTTTGTGTATATCTTATATGAACGCATATATTTGTGTACATATGTATACATGTTTGTCCAGATATGAATGTGCACACAGGCACACATGTACACAGACATTCATGCATATACTCATCTCTTCTTGGTAGTAAGGACTGTTTTCATTTTTGTCTTCATACCATCAATGCCTACCACAGTCCCTGGTAGGTATATAGTAGACATATCATAAATGCTTGTTGATTGATTTGAGCAAAGAAAGTTTTCATTTTTTGAATCTCAAGATGTGTTTGTTTTTTAAATTTTATTACTAAAGTATTAAGTTTCTTTGATATTTCTTAATAAAGTATAATGTCACTGGAACAAGTAACATACCAAAGGTAAGAATACCATAGCTCAAGTGTTTGGAAATATTTTTGACATTTTAAAAATTCCATAACCCCAGAGAAGGGATAGATGTACTACAAAACAGAGACTTGTGTAAACACGTTTTATAGATACCTCTAGGGAGATACTTGCTCATCTCTCCTGGCTCATTGCCTGACTGGTTTTAAAACAGGCTACTGCTTTCCTTAGGGAGGACTTGCTGGCAGGCATCACCCCAGGCCAGACTCTCAGTGCTAAGGAGAACTGATAACAGGACACCTGGAGCTGAGTGAGCACAAAGAATTGACTTATAGAGGTGGCTGTTCCTTGTGGACAAAAAATGAGAGTAGAGAAAGAAAACGTAGAACTGTGTTCTAAGGTATGACCAGGTTTGTATCTGGCAGAAGTAGATTAGAATTAGAGGTAATGGGAGTTGAAGACATTGAGGAACTGAGAGACCAGGGATTTTTGAAAGGGAGAAGGGTTGGAGTTGAGGACACTGTGAGCCAAGCTTATTGAATATATTCAGGAGGAAAGTGACCTGAATTAGGTTCATAGATAATAGCAACAATGTTCTTACAGAATGGCTTGAATTTTAAAGGAGGAGAAGTGATTATTGGATGATGTTGATAGTTGGTTGTTGTCCTTCATTTTCAGAGTGGACCAGAATGACATCACTATGTTAGAATCAAGTTATAGTATCTCTGACTGTGGCTGATCAACCCATATGAACTCAGAATGCTCTACTGAATGTCAGTCACAAATAGTCCATGTGAACGTTTGGGGAGGATTCTTTAAATTTGTACATCTCCTGTTTCTTTGTGCTACTTCAATTCTACTTTGCTCGTACTGCACAGCACCTTCTCTGATGAGGGCACATCATGGTGGGCAGTCCTGTGCCAGTGTCTCCCATGTCTTATAATCAATTCCAAAGTTCAGTGTCCTTATGTTGCTTCTTCTGACCACCATGTGAGCTCCTTCCTGGTCTGAGTTCTCTATAAAATAGTCTTTTAGGGAAGCATGTGTTTGGTGTTCCAACAAGGTGGTGAGCCCATCAGAGTTATGCTCTCTTTATTTTTAAAATTTTTTAAAAATTATTTTATTTTTAGTTTAGCACATTCAGCTCTACAGCTTCTGAGTTTTAAATTTTATCCCTTTCTCCTCCCCAAGATGGCATGCAATCTGGTGTAGGCTCTACATATTAAACATATGATCTCATTAGTCATGTTGTAAAGAAGAATTATAACCAATGAAATGAATCATGAGAAAGAAGAAACAAAACAAAAAGGAGAGAGAGCAAAGAGTATGCTTCTATCTGCATTCAGACTCCATAATTCTTTCTCTGGAAGTAGATAGCATTTTCCATCATGAGCCTTTTGGAGCTGTCATAGAACCTTGAATTCCCAAGAGCAGTAAAGATGTGGCTGTAATTATGTACAATGTTTTCCTGGTTCTGTTCCCTTCACTCAGCATCAGGTCATATAAGTCTTTTCAGGCTTTTCTGAATTCTTCCTATTCATCATTCCTTATAGCACAGTAGTATTTCATTACATTTATATACCACAACTTGTTCAACCATTCCCCAGTTTTTAGGCTTCCCCTCAATTTCCATTCCTTTGCCACCACAAAAAGAGCTGTTATAAATATTTTTGTACCTGCAGGTTTTTTTTTCTTTTTTTTCTTTATGGAAGGCAATTGTGGCTAAGTAACTTGCCCAAGGTCACACAGCTAGTAGGTGTTAAGTGTTTGAGGCAGGCTTTGAATTCAGGTCCTCCTGACTCCAGGGCTGGTGCTGTATTTATTATGCCACCTACCCACCCCCTACATGTGGTTTCTTTTCCCATTTATATGATCTATTTGTTATACAGACTTAGAAGAGGTATTGCTCAGTCAAAGTGTATGCACATTTTTATAGCCCTTTGGGTGTAGTTCCAAAATGCTCTCCAAAATGGTTGGATCAGTTTACAACTCCACAAACAACTCATTAGTGTTCCAATTTTCCCTCATCTTGTCCAGTATTTATCTTTTTCCTATTTTGTCATATTAGCCAATCTGACAGGTATGATGTGGTACCTAAGAGTTGTTTTGATTTGTGTTTCTTTAATCAGTAGTGATTTAGAGCATTTTTTCATATGATTATATATAGCTTTACTTTCTTCCTCTGAAAACTGCCTGTTCATATCCTTTGACCATTTATCAATTGGGGAAATGACTTGTATTCTTATAAATTTGACTCAGTGCTCTATATATTTTAGAAATGAGGACTTTTACAGGGGTGGAACCAAGATGGAAAAGTAAAAGCAGGGACTCACCTGAGCTTTCCCCCCAATTCCTTCAGTTATCTCTAAAAAGTGAATCTGAACAAATTTTAGAGTGCCAGAATCCATCAGGAAACAGAGTGTGGTAGATTTCCTGCCAAGAAAAACACAGAAAATTGATGGGCAGGATTTATTGTGCCAGCTGGGAGGAGAGCAGAGCACTATGCATGGAGCGTGTGGGCTGCACAGCATAGACCCAACTATAGCAGAGCCAGAGAAAGCCCATGTGAACAGATTTACCTACCATAGAGGTGATTCCCAAACCTCTCACTATAGGATCAGAGTCTGTTAGAGCAGGCTAAGAAACAAAAATAGGACCTGTGGTAGGGGCAGCAGATACTCCTGGGTATCTCCTGGGTATTGCCCATAGTCTAGGTATTTAAAAATCACCTATCTGAACTTCTGGGAGCCAAGATGGCGGAGAAAACTGCAAGTACTCTCATCCCCTCTATGTTGACCTTAAAAAACCCAGAGAATATTGCCTGAGGGTAAAACCTTGAAATAGTGGAACCAGTGGGAAGCTTGGGAGATCTACAGGAAGGGTATGGCTGTGGCTATGTGCTGTGGCTGTAGAGGTTTCCTAGCAAGAGATCCTGAACCACAGGTGGGTGGAGCCAGCAAGCACCAACCCTGGAACCCCAGGTATGCCTTTGCACAACAAGGGGAATAAGCAGACACCAGTGCTGTGCCAGTCAACAGTGACTGAGTCTGCCTGAGCAGGGAATATAGCAGGGAGGTGGAAGCCTGAAGCAGCCAGACCACCCTTCCCCCACACCTCATGCTGTGAGTTTCAGTGTAATCCCCGAGAAATGCAGAAAGTCCTTGTCTCAGTCTTGGTCTCAGCACTTATCAGCCAGCTCCAGATCAGCACCAGGTGAGCTGCAGCATTATATAGCCTTTAACTGACAGAATCAGAGGCCATAGCACACAAAGCCAGTAACCAGGCCCCTAGCTCCTACCATTAAGAAGTGTGGTTCAGAACCCTATGTGCCCCAGAAGCCAAGATCCACTTTAAAAGCCAGGAAATAGGCAATCACAATGGGCAAAAAACAAATTGAAAAAACAAAGGCTTCAGAATCCTATTATGGTGAGCAGGAAGAACCAAATTCAGAAGAGGACAGCATTGACCCTATACCCACATCTGAAACCTCAAAAGGGAATATGAACTGCTCTCAAGCTAAAAGAACATTCTTGGAAGAGCTCAAGAAGGATTTAAAAAATAAAATTAGAGAAGTAGAAGATAAATCAACCAATTATTGAAAAAAATACAATTGGCAAAATGGAAAAAAAAATTCACTGAAGAAAACAACTCCTTAAAAAGTGCAATTATCCAAATGGAAAAGGAGGTATAAAACCTAACTAGAGAAAATAACTCCTTAAAAGTAAAAATTGGACAAATGGAAAAGGAGGTATAAAAACTAATTGAGGAAAACAATTCATTAGAAATTAGAATTAGACAAGTTAAAGCTAATGACTCTATGAGATATCAAGAATCAAACAAATCTAAAGAATGAAAAATAGAAGAAAATGTAAAATATCTCATTGGAAAAACAACTGACCTAGAAAATAGATCCTGGAGAGATAATTTAAGAATTATTGGTTTACCAGAAAGCCATGATGAAAAAAAGAACCTGGATATTATCTTCTAAGAAATCATCAAGGAAAACTGTCCTGAAGTCTTAAAACCAGAGAATAAAATAGTCATAGAAAGAATCAACTGAACACCTCCTGAAAGAGATCCCAAATTGAAAACTCCAAGGAATATTATATCCAGATTCCAAAATTATCAGGTCAAGGAGAAAATACTGCAATCAGCCAGAAAGAAACAATTCAGATAACTCAGAACTATAGTCAGGATCACATGGGACCTTGCAGCTTCTATATTAAAAGGTCAGAGGGATTGGAATATGTTATATCATAAGGCAAAGGAGTTTAGATTACAACCAAGGATCAACTTACCAGAAAAACTGAGCATAATTTTTCAAGCAAAGAGACAGTCATTCAGTACAATAAGGGACTTCCAGACCTTCCTGATGAAAAGGCCAGAAGTCAATGGAAAATTTGATCTTCAAATACAAGACTCAAGAGAGACGTAAAAAGGCAAACAAAAAACACACACACAAATCCCAAAACAACAACAACAACAACAAAAAACAAATTGTTATTCAATAAGAGCAAACTGTTGACATCCCTATATGGGAGGATGATACCTGCTAATCTTGAGAATTGTATAATTAACACATCACTTAAAAAGAACATTCATAGATAGAGGGTGTGGGTATAAATTAACTGATGTGATGATAAAAAACCTAATTAAAGGGTGCAATGGGATTGTAATGGGAGAAGAGGAAAAGAGGAGGCAGCAAAGAGTTCAAGGAAGGAATAACATTCTCAGTTAATTACAGGAATCTAATGTGAAGAGACTTCTAGTAGAGGAAAAAACTTACTATAGTAGAGGGAAAGAAGGAGGGGAGGAGAACAATATTTGAGATTTACTCTCATTAGATTTGGTTCAAGGAGGGAATAACATACTTTAAGTATAAAAACCTAATTTGCTCTACAAGCAGTAGGAGGGGAAAGAGGAAAGAAAAGGGGGGCTGGTTAAAAGTGAGGGAAAAAGTAGTAAGGGGAAAGGATAGGAAAAAGGAGAGGGGCTGATAGGGAGGGAATATTGAGGGAGGTGGTGGCCAAAAGCAAAACTCTTGAGGAGGGCAAGGGAGAAAGGAGAAATAAAAGCATAAACAGGGGAGAGAATAGGATGGAGAGAAAGACACAGATAGAATCATAACTATGAATGTGAATGGGATGAACTTTCCCATAAAACAGAGGCAGATAGCAGAATTAAAAATCATAATCCTACAACATGTTGTTTACAAGAAACACATTTGAAGCAGGGGGATACACATAGGGCAAAGGTAAAAGGTGGAGTAGAATGTATTATGCTTCATCTAAAGTAAAAAAAAGAAGCAGGGGTAGCAATCCTAATCTCAGACAAAGCAAAAGCAAAAATAGAGCTAATTAAAAGAGATAAGGAAGGAAACTATATTCTGCCTAAAGGCACCATTGACAATGAAGTAATATCATTATTAAACATATATGCACCAAGTGCTTCCCTCCTTCCCTCCTTCCTTCCTTCCTTCCTTCCCTCCTTCCTTCTTTCCTTCCTTCCTTCCTTCCTTCCTTCCTTCCTTCCTTCCTTCCTTCCTTCCTTCCTTCCTTCCTTCTTGGAGTCATAGTTATTCATTCCAACGATCAGAGTTCTTACATCTTTCACAATTGTTCACTTTTACATAGTTTTTGTTAGAGTATATATTATTTTCATGGCTTTGCTCACTTCATTTTGAATCATTTCATACAAGACTTGTTAGGTTTTTCTGAAGCTGTCACTTTCATTATTTCTTACAGCAAGCATGGCTAAAGCTTCTTAAACTATGGAACAGTAGAAGATGGGAAAAGAACATTATTATGTATTGAAGAGATGGGGCAAAAGCATAGAATACTCTCTTAAAATATTCATTCATGTAGAAAAAGACTTTTGTGGAGGCTGGGGGGACCCTGTAAAGGGAGACTTGAACAGCTTTGTAGACAGTGGGAAAGGAGCCAAGAGGCAGAGAGTGAATGATCTTAGAGATCTTAGGAGAAATGGTTTGCAGTGGGTCACAGGCATAAGTAGAGTTTAGTTTTAGCAATCCTCTGAAACTGGAGAAAAGGAACATGGAGGATTAGAGAGGCTGAAAGATGGTTAAATACATTCTTAGAGCTTATATCTACAAATGGCTACATAAATGGCTTATTGGATTGAAGCTTGACTAAGTTTGGTCTCCTGTTGTTGTCAGTCTCCTGTATCTGTTCAAATGTATCACAGCCAGATCAGCCATGCAGCAAAGTAGTTTTGATTAGGTGAAGGCCTGTGTGTTTGGCTGCATATTTACCAGTACTTCTCAAATTTTTTAGTTTTTAGACCACTTTGGCAGTGTTAAAGACCCATATGAACCATCTGCTCCATCAATGCCCCTTTGTTTCTACAAAAACAGCAATAGTCAACCTCAACTGAATTACTAAGAGGGAATAACTGACATGTTTATTCTACTTTATATTTGTATAAAACTTGGGAGGCAACATGATGTAGTGAGTGGAGTGAGGTAACTCCTCTGATGTTTACTACTTATATAACTTTGGGAAAATTAATTAACTTCCTTAGGCCTTCACTTCCATGTCTGTGAAATGATGGGATTGGATTGTAGATAGTCTCTGAGGTCCTCTACAGCTCCAGATCTTTGTTGTTAAAAGATTTTCACAGAAATTACTTCAACTTATCTTCATAATGGTAACAGTAAAATGATTCCAAATATGTGAACCTAATTTTGAAATGTAGTTGCAAAGATTGTGGCATTTTAAACTCAACAAGTCTAAAACATAACTTTTTATATTTTCACCAATCCCTGACCCTCTTCCAAATTTCCCCATTTCAGTTTCGTAAAGGACAATAGTTGGACAAGGAAATTTGGAACAGGGTTGGATTTAGATGAAAATACATTGTGTTATTCTTTAGACATATTCAGTTTGAAATGCCTATAGAATATGCCTGTGGTTATTTTTCTAGCAGGTAGTTGGTAATATTAGATTAGAGGTCAGGAGACAGGTGCAGGTTGGATTTCTAGATTTGGGAGTCATCATTTAGAGATGATAGTTGAATGCTTGGGGACATATGAGATCACCAAATGTAAATGTGTGGAATGAGAAGAAAAGAACTTTGAGGAATACCTACATTTAGTGGGTTGGGAGGAAGATGATGATCCCCCAATAGAACCTGAGGAGTAGTCAGATAGGTAGGAAGAGGACCAAGATAGAACAGTGTCATGGAAACCAAGAGAGAAGAGTGTTTTAAAGTTTACAAAATTCTTTAAAATTTGCAAAGCATTTCCTGTATAACAACTCTGAAAGATAGCTGGTGCAAGTATCAGTTTTACAGATAAGGAAACTGTAGTTCAGATAAGTTTTCATAGAAATTAACATTGGATTTTAATCTGGAAATGACTATAGAGATTTAATCTACAGATGAGGATAGTGAGATGTACAAGTTAAGTGACTTAACTAAGGTCATAGTTAGTGGCAGAGCTGGAAATGGAAGCCTTATCTTCTGGCTTCTAGTCTTGTGTTCTACCTTAAAACAAAACAAATCAAAACAAAAGAATGACCTATAGATCACAGAGAGGACCATTATGGCTCATTCTTTGAGATAAATAGTCTTTTAATTACCTAGCATAGTCATAACATTGTAATATCAAAGGTCATAGATTTAGAGGTGGAAGGAAACTTCAAGGCCCCAGTAACAGTCATATAAAGTAAGGCCTCATTTTACTGAGTCATAGAGAAATAAAGTGACTTTCCCATGGTCATACAGCTAGTATGTATTTGAGGCAAGATTTGAATTAGCACTGTTCAGGCAGGCAACTAGCCTTTATTAAGCTCTTACTGTGTTCCAGCCACTGCGCTAAGTGCTGAGGATACAAATACATGGGAAAAAAAGATAGTCCTTGCTTTTAAGGAGCTTGCATTTTAACAGGAAAAGACAAGGGGAGGGTGCCCAGTAGGGAGAATAGTGGCAGAGTTCTGAGACTTAGAAACACAGAGGGGAAGGATAATGAGACATGACCAGTTCATGCCCACGTCCAAAATGGAGCTTCTAGAAGGAACTCACCAATGTGATAAGAGAGCCAAAAAGGTGCATGGATTTTCCATGGAAAGAAAGATGCTAAAACAGGGTGTTTAGGTATGGAGAGTCAGAATGCCACTTAGGTCCCTCTTTCTTTTCACTCACCAAAATAATAGTGACCACCCATTTATGACTTGGTCCACAAAATCTTAGTGAGATTCCTGAGATATGGTTGGTGTTAAGGGAATTTGCCCAGGGCTACAGAGCTAGTTAGTATTGGAACAGTACTTGCCACAGCTACAGTGTTGGAACCAGGGCTTCCTTTTGCCGAGCCTACCCTCTGTCCATCATGCCGTGCTTTAACCAAAGTGCTTTAACTATGGAAAAAGGGTACCTCCTTCTTTAGTGTTAGTGCTGTGATCCTTCTAGTTCTCAGTTTTCTACTATATGTTACCATAGCTGCTGCTTAAGGAGATCTGTAGGGCAATTAAAACCACATTTTTAAAAGCAATAAAAATAACACAGCCACTAAAATACTATCCAGTAGCATTCATTGCCAGAAATTGTTCTTTCCTATGCTGGGGAGAAAGAGGATATTTTAGCACTTGAGACACATTTATGGCATCCATTAATTTCCTCACAGAATTTTCTTTTTGTTAATTTGTATTTTTGAACAAAGAAGATGGCGTTCAGTATTCTGCCTTTTTCTTTGGAGTCTGAAATACTTGAAATATGTTGCCATATGCTAACATGATGGTCTAAGGTTTTACGATGCATACTTTGTCATTCTAATATAGTACTGCTGTCAGGCGAGATGCAGTCCATTTTGTTGACTACATCTGCCTCGGTTTGTACTGGCCATTGCCCGGAGTATGGGACGCGTTTAGCAATTCATAAATAGTGACATGAACACCCCATAAATGTTTTCAGAGGTTTCTATTCTACTGACTCGTTCCAGTTAAAACTCCATGTGCTTTTGTTTTCCTTTCTGTTAAGTGAGTTTGAGTATACTTGTTAGTGAAGTATAAAGATACAATTGATTTGTAGCTGCATTACTTCCTCCTCATGCCATTGCATTGACTGATTTTATTATAAAGATGAAGAGAAACAGCACAGCTACTGAATATCTTCATAAAATCCATCAGCATCTGTCTCAGATTTGACAGGTAATCAGGGAATTTGATGCTTCTCTCTATGTAATTTGGAATGGGAAATGTCGAAAAGCATTTTTGAGAGAGAAGCTCCATTCTCAATTCTAAGGAAGCCACCCTTACATTTAGAGCACCTAAGACTTAATCCTGAGGCATGAAATCTTTAGTAGGTAGCACCTAGGTACCCAAGTGGTTCACTGGATAGATTGCTAGATCTGGAGTCAAGAAATCTGAGTTAAAATCTTTCTTCGTGTACTTTTTAGTTGTGTGGTCCTTTGCAAGTCACTTAACCTATGCCTGCCTCAGTTTCCTTATCTAATAGCACCTACCTCTAAGGGGTGTTGTGTGGATAAAATGAATTAATATTTATAAAGCATTTTGCAGATATTGAAGTGCTACATAAATACTAGCTAGTATTATTATCACTAAATTATGCTGGAATTATAACCAAACAGTATTATCAAAATTCTAAGTTATGATAGTGATGTAACCTCACTAAAGGTTTTATTGTGATCTGTTCAAATATGTTTATGATTTGACTAATATGGAAATAAATTTTACATAACTTTACATATATAATCAATATCATATTGCTTGTCTTCTCAAGGAGTGGGAGGGGCAGATGAGTGAGAATTTGGAACTCAAAATTTAAAAAAAGAATGTTAAAAAATTTTAAAATATAATCAAAATATTTAATGAAATAAATAAAACTACATTAAAATTAGAGTAAAGCATGAAAAAATAAATTCCACAATTTAACATAGTGTAGTTAATCATCACCCCTCATTCCATAGTATTTATTTTGTGTATATTTTATATTTATCTGTGTAACATAGTGTTTCCTTCCAAAAGAATTTAAGTTCCTTATGGGCAGAGCCTGTTTCATTTTCACTTTTGTGTCCTTCGCACTTAGCGCAGTGCCTTGCCCATAGTAATTTTTTAATGCATACTTGTTGAATTGAATTAGTGACTTAATAAAATATTTGATTATTTAATGTATCATATTGTTGCCATAAAGAAATGTTTTAAAGTCCCAGAAAGAATATTGGGATCATCTGAAAATCAATGTAAAAAGCAATTTTATCATCCTACTCTACTTTGTAGAAAAGGGCAAGTTTAATGACCCAGTTCTCTAACAAGATGGCAATCAATTTCAATAGACTCATTTGCTTGTACTGTACTTGAGTTGTTAGTGAGAGCCAGTGGAATTCAGCTTTTTAACAAAATAAATAGCTGCTGCCAAGAAGATCCCTAATGTCTGGGAAATGTTTGTATAGATTTCATAGGTTAAACAAAGGTGTACTTGTGCCTTTCAGAAATACAAGAATTTATATTAGTAAACATCATTGTCTTTTTGCCATTTGGCAAATCATTAAAAAAGGCCCCTTTGTTTATGAAGATCAATATTTGTGAGTGAAACAGTAAAACTGCTAAAAGCAAGTTATTATAATACAATTCTCAATCTCTTAGAAAAAAAGCATGAACTACCTTATGCCAGGATTCCATACTGCGGTTATCAAGGAATTCATTTCTAAGTGGAGAGTGTTACATAATTTGAAAAGGTCACGAAGTAGCACAGGACTCAGCAGTTCTGGACTTCAGTGCTGGTTCTGACAGTTGTAACAAACTCTCTGGGCCTCAGTTTCCTTCTTAGTCAAATGGGGATAATTTTTAATTGCTTATGTCATAGGGAGAAATAATTGTGCTATGTAAGTATGAGTTATGTGTAAACCCATGATACAAGGCCGATTTGTCCTCCTGTGGGAATGAATGAATTAGAACACATTTATTAAACCCTTATTATGGACCAACCTTTGTGCTAAGTGTTGGGGATACAGAGAGAAAAAGGAAGGCAAATAGAAAGAACAAAACAATTCCTAGACTTTCAACAGGTACTTAAGTGGGCCCATGTAAACATTGTTTTTATGTCATAAGAGGTGACCCAAAGTTAAATGCTTAGAAGCCATAGTGAAATTAATGTTCTTAACATGCATGTATCACAAATCAGTCAACAATCATTAATTAAATACCTACCACTTGCCAAAACTGTAACTGTGCTAGGCATCAGGTATGCAAAGACAGAAGCAAGGATGAACCTGCCTTCAGAGAGCTTACATTCAATTGGATTGGTGGAGAGGAAGAAAGAATTTAACATTAAGATACATAGACATACTGTGTGTATGTGTGTATGTATGTATATACATGCACATCTATACAGACACACATATGTATGGTGCCCACTGTGTGCCAGGCACTTGCTAAGTGTTCTACAAATACCTAATTTGATACTCTCAATAACCCTTGGAAGTAGGTGCTATTGTTATTCTGTTTTACAGTTGAGGAACCTGAGGCAAACAGTGACTTGCCCAGGGTCACATAGCTAGTAAGTATCTGACTGAGGTTGAATTTGAGCTCAGGTTTTCCTGACTTCAGACAGAGCTCTGTCCACTGTGATATATACCCATACGTGTGTAAATATATATATATATATATATATATATATATATATATATATATATGTATGCACATAAGCCTTTATACATAATCTTTGTATATATAAGTACTGCATACACACAGGAATTAGGAAAGACCTCTTAAAGGAGGTGGCTCTTAGACTGAACTTTGAAGGGAACTAAGAGTTGCAAGAAGTATAGATGAGGAGAGAGAATATTCCAATGAGTGTAGCCTATATAAAGGCATGAAAGGAGGCTTGTCTGGAGTGCAGTACTGGAAAGATAGGTGGGAAGCAAATTGTGAGGGAATTTAAATACTAGGCAGAGGGAGTTTGTATTTTATCCTAGAGGCAATAGGGAGCCACTGAAGCTTCTGGAGGAGGGCAATTATATTATCAGACCTGTACTTTAGGAGTATAAATTCAGCAGCTGTGAGGACTGATCAGAGAGAGAAGAGCCTGAATGCAGGCTAAACAATTCAGAGGCAATTGCAGTAGACTCTGAAAGGCATGAAGCCTTAAACTAGTGTGAATGGAAGGAAGTGGAGGATGGAGTGGAGAGATACCTTGGAAAGAGAATTTATAAGACTTGGCAACTGATTGGAAAGGGAGATGACAGGGGGTGAGGGTGGGGGAGGTAAGTAAAGGAGAGTAAGAAATTACAGATGACTCCTGTGTTGTAAAAATGGGTGTTACCCTGGACAAAAGCAGAGAAATTAGGAAGATAGGTGTTTGTCAAAGGAAATTTAATTATTTTAATTTTGAGATCAGGAAACTGAGATCTAGAGAAGTGATTTTCCCAAAGTCATGTGGACAGTAAAAACCAGAGATAGGTTTCCTTTCCAGATCTTTTGGCTCCAAATCCATTGCTTTCTCTGGAAGTTTTAGAGTTGATTCTGGTCCTATATGCAAATGTTAAAGGAGTGTAGGCTTTGTTTTTTCTTTCATAATTCCTTCTCTTGGTTGGGTGGTTCAGTCCTATTCCAGTTAGATTCCAGTTAGATGAAACACAAGGTTTCTAGCTGAATTAGATGCTTTTTTGGCAAGGTTACTAAATATCCCAGCCTTTAAGCATCCTCTTCCCCATCTCTTGGATCTGTATATGAGAGACTATAGCTCATGTCTTCTCTGGTTCCCGAATAAATTTTTTCCCATAGGATTTTGGTTTTCATGGAAATTTCAGTCACCTTAGCCTCACCTTAAGCTCACTGGCTGTGAATTTATCAAAGGCCTTTTTTGCCCTCTCTGCTCTCTGAAATCTGTGCCCTTTG
The DNA here is from genome assembly GCA_028646575.1 of Pseudocheirus occidentalis. NCBI lineage: Eukaryota > Metazoa > Chordata > Mammalia > Diprotodontia > Pseudocheiridae > Pseudocheirus > Pseudocheirus occidentalis. The sequence goes on from JAQQSW010000230.1 coordinate 59,877, forward strand.
TATTCTCTGATAGCTTTATCTATCATCCAAAGAGTTTCTACTTGTACTTTAAACCTATGCAAGATAGGTTACATATGTCTGCATGGCTCGCCCAGATATATAGATCTGCAGCTTTTGGTTGACATGGATAAATATGATCTGAGACCTGGCCTGCCTCTTTAGAGATGAGGAGGAAGCAATGCCTATATTGTCTCCTAGCCTGGCTGGGAGGGAAGGGGATGGGCGCTCATTTCCCAGCTCTTAGAGTAGTATTTGGCTAGATTTCTGTCTATCTATTCTTCTCAGATCTTTATAGTTGAGAGCAGCGGTTCTCAACCTGTGGGTTATGTTCAATTTGTAACAATGAAAATACATCCTGCATATCAGATATTTACATTACAATTCATAACAGTAGCAAAATTACAGTTATGAAGCAGCAATGAAAATAATTTTATGGTTGAGAGTCACTACAACATGAGGAACTGTATTAAGGGGTCATGGCATTAGGAAGGTTGAGAACCACTGGTATAGAGGTATGGATCTAAATTCAGAAGGAAAGCTATTGAAAGAACTGATTTGAATTGAAAGAACAATCTTAAGGGGGAGAGCAATTCTTATTCTACACTTAGCTCCTTCCCACTAAACTTTGGTTATACATAAGATCATTATGAGTAGTGAATAGTGAGTAAAACCATTTATCCAAGCAAAATAGAATAGAAACATTGGAGAATTTCTAGAGATTAGAACATACCAGAAAATATTAAAGAATGAATGATCTTTATGGCCATATTGAGGAATCTGTTCCCCCTATATGTCTACTTCTTTTCCCCTATGTCTCCCCCAAAAAGTCTCTGGAATCATGCCCTCTCTCTGAAGAAAAAACTCTGGAACCATGTCTTTCTCTTTACATATGCAGAAGCACACAAAATGCCCCATTCTTGAATGGAAGCTGGGCAATGCCTGTGAGGAACTGGGGATCGCCTCTGATACTCTTTCTTGCTTTGACCACTCTTCTTTATCTTGGCTAGTTTTCCTGAAGTAAATTCACCTACCAGATTCATTTGGTGATTGGGCCTTTTAGATGAAATTTTGGCTCCTATCCCCTCTTTCTAGGCTGGCATATGAGATCTTTTCTTTCTGGGGGATATACAGTTTGAGGACTGTATGGCATAGGCTACCATGATCATCTTCCTTTTTTTTTTAATCTTTATTACATCACTTTAATGTAGGTGCATCAGATCTTGTTATACACATTGATGGGTGAGTAAACACGTACAAAGAGGTTAAGAAACCTTTATCGATTAAATTCAGCAATTTTCAACCTTATTTTTTAAGGCTTAAATTCTACCTCTGACCCTACTACCTGTTCATATAAGTCCTGGGCAAGTCATTTAACCTCCACAAACATCAGTTCCCTCACTTATAAATGTTTATTATGACTAACTTAAAAAAATGATAAGGCTGAGCTAGAACATCCATAAAGTTTTAGCTCTAAATAAATGATCCTCATTTACATGAGGCTATATGATATAAGATACTCAGTACCTACTCCAATTCTTCAGGTGGACAGAGCAGTGGATAGATAGCTGGACCTGGACTGAGGAAAACGAGTTCAAATCCTGCCTCAAGACACTAACTGTATGACCCTGGTTGGGCAAGTCACATCACCTCTAACTGTCTCAGTTTCCTCAATTATGAAGGGGGAATGATAATAATATCACCTTCTTCCCAGGATTGTTGTAAGAATCAAATGAGACGTGTATAAAGGGCTTAGCCCTGCCTAATGAATGCTTGTTTCTCTTGGCTTTTCTTTTTCCATCTTCTCCTCTCCAGCTGCCTTTCCCACCCTGGAGAAACCTCCTAAATGGGGCACACTCTCCTGGTTGTGACTTCCTCTCTCACACCACTGGTTCAGGAAAAGCCCCAATCATATTTCACTATTCTCTGTCCATCTCCTCCTCCTAGAAAGGAGGAGCCTTGAAATCCTACAGATTTTCTCTCCCTGCCCCTCCAGCTTCTGCACTACGGCACATTATCAAATCTACCATTGTTCCTAGATGGAATGTGTTGATCTGTTTTCTTTTTTTTGTTGTTGTTTTGTTTTTTTTAAATTATTATCTTGTTTGTTCACTTTTAGGTTACAAGATTCTGTTCCACAGTCACTTTAGTTATAGATTTTTCTCCCCTTCCTCCCCATTGCCCACCCGACCCCCCCATGGTGGCATACAATCATGTATGCCAATCTGCAAACTCCTTCACATTGTACAATCGTCTGGTTGTATAAGTGTTATAGCCAATGGAGTGAACAATGAGAAAAGAGAAACAAAAGCCAAACATCGAAAAGAATGATAGCATGCATTGCTTCAGTCTCCATTTAAACTCTGATCTTTCTGGATCTTTCTCTGAATGTAGACATCTCCTTCCATCCTGAGACTTGTATAGTTGTCTTTTCACTGTGTGATGCTGAGAAGTGTCCAGTTTTTCAAAATTGGTCATCACACATATGATGTATCTGTGCTTGTGTACAAATTTTTCCTGGTTCTGCTCTTCTCATTCAGCATCAATTCATATAAGCTTCTCCAGGTGAGTATGAAGTCCATCTCCTTCCCATTTCTTATAGCACAGTAATATTCCATCACATTCATATACCATAACTTGTTCAGCCATTCCCCAATTGATGAGGTAGAAATTAAAGATATATTTATGCACATGGAAAAATGCTCCAAATCACTATTGATTCATGAAATGCAAATCAAAACAACGTTGAGGTACCACATCTCACCAGTCAGATTGGCTAAGATGACAAAACAGGAAAATGACAAGTGCTGGAGAGGATGTGGAAA
>JAQQSW010000231.1:0-62685 GCA_028646575.1 Pseudocheirus occidentalis
CAGGAGAGTAGGGGGCAAGGGAATGAGAGGGGGAATGATGGAGGGGAGGACAGGGTCTAGGGGAGGGATGCTGGAAGCACACACTTCAGTAAAGGGAGAGGGACAGGGTAGAGAACAGAACAACAGGGGCAGGGATAGGAAGGAGGTACATATGATCACTGTCACAGTATGTTCACTAGGAAGATGTCCTGTATAATCACACATCCACAGCCTGTATTGAATTGACTGTCCTTCCAGTGGGGGTGGGTGACAAGGGAAGAACCGAAAGAATCTAGAATTTAAAGCTCTGCAATACATGCAACTAGGAACTAAGATATACAGGAGCGGGGGGCGGGGGGGTCGGGAGATCCTCCCTGCCCTACCAGAAAGTTAGAGAGCAGATTGGGAGAGGGGCTTTACAGTGGGATAGATGTTTTGGGGTTGGGTAAGGGAAAGATGGGGAGAAAACTTGTAACTTCAAAATATCATGAGAATGAATGATGTAAACAAGAAAACAAATAAAAAAACTTATATTTAAGGAAAAAAAGAAATCATAAAATATTGGGGGTAATCTATAGATACTTTTTGGGATAAAGGTCTCATATTTTAAATACAGAGAGAACTTGGTCAAATGTATAAGTCTATGTGTCATTGCCACTTGATAGTTGGTCAAAGGATATGAACAGGTAGTTTGGGGATGAAGAAATCAAAGTTGTATATAGTCATATAAAATGCTCTAAATGATTATTGATTAGAGAGATGCAAATTAAAACAACTTTGAAATGCCATCTCACACCTATCAGATTGGCAAAAGTGATGGAAGAGGAAAACAAGGAAAATGACAAACGTTGGAGGGGATGTGCAAAAATTAGGGCACTAAGTATTGGTGGAACTGTGAACTGATTCAACCATTTTGGAAAGCAATTTGCAATTACACCCAAAGAGTTAGAAAACTCTGTATGCTCTTTCACCCAGCAATACCACTGTTAGTTCTGTTTCCCAAGGTGATCAGGAAAAAAAGGAAAATAACCCATATGTTCTAAAATATTTACAGCAACTCTCTGTGGTTGCAAAGAACTGGAAATTGTGGGAATGTTCATTAACTGAGGAACTGCTAAACAAGTTGTGGTATATGATTGTGATAGAATACTATTATGCCATAAAAATAATGGGAAGATTGATTTTAGAAAAATCTGTAAAGACCTGCATGAAATAATGAAGAGTGAAATAAATAGAACTGAGGGAAAGTTGGATACACTAACAGCTATACTGTTGGAAAAATAACTGTGAACAACTAAGCTATTTTGAGTATTATAAATATTTAGATCAGTTACACAGGACCTATGAAGGAAAATGCCATCCGCCTCCAGAGAAAAAACTGACAAATAGAAGTATGCATAGTGTGATCTTACATATATGGGCTGAGAACTTTGTGCAGCTCTACCTCACTTAAATCCAATTCATGCACAAGGCAAGACATCACCCTCATGATGGCATTGCTCCTCTTCAAGAACAAGGGATCAACAAGAACAACTAGGGGATGGATATGTGTACCTGTATGTATATGGTTATGTGTATTTATATGCATATATGATATATATATACATATCAACATCATATGGTGGTCTTTTCTAGAGCAGGGTGAAGGAGGGAGGGAGAGAAAGTTTGCAACTTAAAATGTAATAAAAAGTTAATTTAACTTTTAAAAAAGATGAGCTTTTGCTTCTAAGTAGAACTTTAAAGTCATTAAAGGAGGTTGTCAGTTTCTTAAAGGCAATGCAATGCATTCTCCTCATATTGTTAATATAGAGTACAAACTATGGTATACTTGCTTTGTTTTTCCCACATATACATACTCATGACAGGCTCTATAGATTGTCCATCCAGCTTCATGTAATGAACTGGGTAATAAATACTTTTCATTTGCTTGTTATGTCCCTTGTATATGGACAGGCTAAATCACCATCAATCATCACCTGTCATTCAGGAAATAATAATGAAATGAATCTTACCATCTCACTAGAATGTAAGAGACATTCTACTTACCTATGATTCATTTCCCATGGCTACCTAGATCAGAACTTCTTTCATTAGTGACCTTTTCCCAATATGTTCTACATTTCTCTAGTAAAATATAACTCCTTGAGGACAGATACTTCATTACTATTGCATTTATATTTGAGGCAGTTAAGAAGCACAGTGGATAGAGTGTTGAGCCCGGAGTCAGGAATACCTGAGTTCAAATTCAACCTCAGGCACTTCCTAACTGCATGAGCCTGGGTGAGTCACTTAAGCTCTGCTTGGTTAAGTTTCCTCAACTGTAAAATATGGATAACAATAGCAACTACATCCCAGGGTTGTTTTAAGGATCAAACGACATAATAATATTGATAATGTCAAATGAGATAATATGCTACTTTGAGTAGCATATATGATCCCTTTCATTTCAATCTCTTTATCTTTTTATCAGATGACTGTTTTAAAGGTTTTTTCTGTTATTACATCTTTCGTGGATTCTTGAATGATTTTGATTTATAAATAACACACAGTTGATTGAAAGGGAGCCTTTAAATTGATATTTTGTTCTATTAAATCATGCTTTAATATTCCTTTTCATAACTAGCAAGCAACTTTATAATATGTTCTCTATATAATACAAGAGAGAAGAGAAGAGAAGAGAAGAGAAGAGAAGAGAAGAGAAGAGAAGAGAAGAGAAGAGAAGAGAAGAGAAGAGAAGAGAAGAGAAGAGAAGAGAAGAGAAGAGGGAAGAGAAGAGAGGAGAGGAGAGGAGAGGAGAGGAGAGGAGAGGAGAGGAGAGGAGAGGAGAGAATATTCTCTATATATTCTAGTAGATTTTGTATTGGTACATATGTGTTCCATTGAGGAACTAGGGTCTATCTTTCTCTATGAATTCCCTTACTGAGTTGCCCTTAATATGTACAAATATGATTATCATAAACCATTAGATAGATGGAAAGGTAGACATATATGATCTCCTTTTTCAGTGAGTAGCTAGGTGGTACAGTGGATAGAGTGCAGAGCTTGGAGTCAGGAAGACTGAGTTCAAATCCAGGTTCAGACATTAAGTAGTTGTGTGATTGGGAAAGTCCTTTAAGCCTGTTTGCCTCAGTTTCCTTATACATAAAATGAGCTGGAGAAGGAAATGTCAAACTACTCCAGTATCTTTGCCAAGAAAATCTCAAATGGGATGATGAAGAGTCAGATATGACTGAACAACAAGAAGCCTGTTTTTTCAATATTAATAATGTCCAATATTTTTTCCCATGTCTTCAGGAATTTATCCTTCTTCAGACATTTTGTGAATCAGTTCCTTAAAACCCTTACATTTGGATGACCTGTATTATGGATCTTCTTTATGTATACTTGGTCTAAATGTGATAGCTTGTATTGCCCTATTATCTTTGGTGACATTTCCCCATCCTCTTCATACAGATCGAGTACTATGGTATTAGAATCTAGCATGGATCTGCTGTCCTTGATGGCATAAACAGATTGTTATAAATAGAGTTGTAGACCTTTCTCATTTTTCTTCTCATTCTTGGCCTCCTTCCAGTTTCATCTTATATGCCATCAGGATGAATTTGCTTACTATCCTCTTGCCAAGTTTTCTTTAAACTGGTGTCAGCCTCCATTGATTTTCTCTATTTTATGAGGCAGTACTGCTCATAATACTCAATCATCCTTCATAGTAAGATTTTTTAAATGAGTTTAGATTCAAAACTGGTGTTGCCTTTGGCCAGCATCTCTTTTTACTTGGCAAGTAAGTAAACTGTTTGCTGACTAAGGTGCTTTGGGGGCTCATGGGGTTTCTTAATTATGGCAATTTATTTACAGCGATTAAGCTTTTGTATAAGATTATTGTAATTCATGTTTATGTCACATATACTGTCCATTACCCATATTTTGTTATTATCAACTTGTTTTAATGGGCCAAGATCTAGATGTTGCAATTGTATGACATATTTTTTCTCATTTTTCTTTCTTTTACCTTTATGTTAAAACTGATCTAACTAGTTGAAGATGATTTGGTGATAACTCCCATGTTAATAAGTCTTTGTCTGTTAAAATGCAATCAAGTTTTCTCCTCTCTCTCTCTCTCTCTCTCTCTCTCTCTCTCTCTCTCTCTCTCTCTCTCTCTCTCTCTCTCTCTCCCTGTCTCTGTCTGTCTGTCTCTCTCTGTATGTATGTATATTTCATAGACATTTTCCTAACTGTAGATTTTCTGACTGTCAAACTAAAAAAAAAGTACTCTTCATAAAGCACTTCTATGATTATATGATTTAATTTCTGAACTTGTTCCTAAGACCATGATTCTAACCTCTAAATAGAACGTATATTCAATGGAGGAAATACAATCCTAGCCAAAAAATATCCTTGCAAACATCTTCTGAGTTATTATAGGAAACTGTCATCTGAAAAATAATTTTTTAAATTGTGGAATATATTATGACAGCAGTATTTAAATATATACCCCAAAGCATCATGTCCTGTCTCAATAGTATATTTTATCATTTAGATGACAGGTTTGCAGTAGTGTGCCATAGAGCGCTCTGTGTCAGAGGATGAAATATGCTAGTGTGTTCATATACATCTATGTGTACATGCATTATTTATATATGTGTGTCACACAGATATATGTATGTATATATACACACACTGTGGGTGTGGTGTATAGAAATAATGTCTGTTTATTGTTGTTCAGTCCTTTTAGTAATATCTGACTCTCTGTGACTCAATTTAGTGTTTTCTTGGCAAAGATATTGAAGTGATTTGCCATTTCCTTCTCCAGCTCATTTTACATGTGAAGAAACTAACGTAACCAGGTTTAAGTGACTTGTCCAGGGTCACACAACTGATAAGTGTCTGAGGCCACATTGAAGTCAGAAAAAGGAGTTTTCCTGCTCTAGGCATGGCACTCTATCCACTGAGCCATTTAGCTGTCCTGCACAAATACAAATGCTACCCCCACAATAGTATTCTGAGATAAATAGGTCAATCATAACTTTTATTGTACAGATATATGGAAACAGAAAAATATTCATGACTTCAAACATCAGAGTAAGGGCCTGTTGACTTCAGAGCTGGTGTTTTGTTTTAATTTATTTTTTCATCATGGACTTAACAAACCTCAAGAAACATGATAATTTTAGCATACAAGAAAGAATGAAAAGTGAATATTGCATATGAAACTAAACCTCTGTGAAAGAAAGTTTATCTTCTTTTAAAGTATCTTAAATTTATCTAGCACTAACAATCATGCTCTGCTTCTCTGTACTCCCTTCATTTCTTCTTTGTATCTTTTAAACATTTAGTTGAAACTCTATTCTTTCTTATTTTTTCATTCACCATCACTACTTAACCAAATCTCCTTTTTTATATCTTTTATTTATTTATTCATTTTTGGTTTTCAACATTCATTTCCACAAGATTTTGAGTTATAAATTTTCTCCCTGTCTTTCCCCTACCTCCACCCCCAAGACAGTAAGCCTATTGAAACCCCTTTCCCAAATCTGCTCTCTCTTACATCCTTCCCCATCCTGTTCCCAGCTTTCTAATAGGGCAAGATGGATTTCTATACCCCACTTCCTGTATCTTTTTCCCAGTTGCATGTGAAAAACTATTTTTTTAACATTTGTTTTTAAAACTTTGATTTCCAGATTCTTTCCCTTCTTCCCTTCTCACCAACCCCCACTGGGAAGACAAGAAACTCAATATAGGTTGTATGTGTGTGGTTACACAAAATGTTTCCATAGTGAAAGAATTGCAAAAGATTGTGAAAAATAACTATATTTCCCTCCATCCTATCCCACCCCCAACTTATTCTATTTTCTACTTTGACTCTGTCCCTTTTCAAAACTGTTTACTTCTAACTACCCTCTCCCCTAATCTCCCCTTCTATATTCCCCCTCTAATCCTCCCCCCACTTTCCTGTAGGGTAAGATAACCAATTGACTGTGTATATTACGCTGTCCTTAAGCCAAATTCAATGAGAGTAAGGTTGACCCATTTCCTTTGACCTTCCTGCCCTTCCTCTCCATTGTAAGTTTTCTCTTGCCTCTTTTATATGAGATAATTTGCCCTATTCTATCTCTCTCCTTCTCCTTCTCTCATTATATCCCTTTCTCACTCTTAATTTTATTTTTTAGATATCATCCCTTCATATTTAACTTAGCCTCTGCCCTCTGTCTATGTATACATGTACACACATATACACACATATACATTTATACACACATATACCCTCATATATATATATACATGCATACATATGTATGTATACAAATATATACATATACATTCCCTTCCACTATCCTCATACTAAGAAAAGTCTCATGAGTTACAATTACCAGTCTTCCACTTAGGAATCTAAATAGTTCAACTTTAATAAGTTCCTTATGATTTATTTATCCTGTTTACCTTCTGATGATTCTCTTGTTTCTTGCATTTGAAAGTCAAATTTTCTGTTCAGCTCTTTTTTTCATCAAGAATATTTGAAAGTCTTCTATTTCATTGAATGACCATATTTTTCCTGAAGTATTATACTCATTTTTTTCTTAATAGGTGATTCTTGGTTTTAATCCTATCTCCTTTGACCTCCTGAATATTATATTCCAAGCCCTTCAATCCTATAATGTAGAAGCTGCTAAGTCTTATGTAATCCTGATTGTGTTTCCATAATATTCAAATTGTTACTTCCTGGATGCTTGTAATATTTTCTCCTTGACCTGGGAACTCTCAAATTTGGTTATAATATTCCTAAGAGTTTTCTTTTGGGGATCTTTTTCAAGAGATGAAGGGTGAATACTTTCAATTTCTATTTTGCCCTCTGGTTCTAGAATATCAGGGCAATTTTCCTTAAGAATTTTTTGAAGGATAATTTCTAGGCTCTTTTTTCGATCATGGCCTTCAGGTAGTTCAATAATTTTAAAATTATCTCTCCTAAATCTATTTTCTAGCTCAATGGTTTTTCCATTCAGATATTTCACATTGCCTTCTATTTTTTTCATTTGTCTGGATGTGCTTAATAGTATCTTGATTTCTCATAAAGTTATTAGCTTCCATTTGCTCCAATCTAATTTTGAAGAATTCATTCTCTTCAGTGAGTTTTTGAAATTCCATTTCCATCTGGCCAATTCTGCTTTTTAAAGCATTCTTCTCCTCCTTGTCTTTTTGGGCCTTTTGCCATTTGAGTTAGTCTATTTTTTAAGGTGTTATTTTCTTCAGTGAGGCTATTGACTCACTTTTCATGATTCTCTTGCATCATTCTCATTTCTCCTCCCAATTATCCCTCCACTTCTTTTAATTGATTTTAAAAATCCTTCTTGAGCTCCTCCATGGCCTGTAACCAATGCATTTTTTTTCTTGGAAGCTTTTGATACAGGAATTTTGACTTTGTTAAATTTCTTCTTATTCCATGTTTTGATTTCCCCCCCCCAAAAAAAAGATTCTGCAGTCTGATTGTACTTCTTCTGTTTGCTCATTTTGCCAGCCAATTATTTGACTTTTGACCTCTTTCCCATGGTAGAACTCTGCTTCCTGAGTGGAGAAAGCTGTGTCCCAAATTGCTGGGGTTTTCACAAATGTTGTCAGAGCTTTTGTCAGAGCTATAAGGAGGGCACCCTCTCTACAGGTACCACAAGCTTTGGGACATTAGCATTCCTCACCCCAGGACCACCCCCCAAGACTGCAATCCAGATTCAAGCAGGTCAAAGCAAGAGTGATTACCTTCTGAATGTCTGCAGGGTCCCCTGTGATCTGCAGGCTGGGAGCAGTGAATAGAGCATTGGCCCTGGAGTCAGGAGGACCTGAGTTTAAATCCAACCTCAGACACTTAACACAAAAACTAGCTGTGTGACCCTGGGCAAGTCACTTAACCCCAACTGCCCTCCAAAATGCAAAAAGAAAAACAAAATTTTAAAAATTGTTGATTGTAAGGAGTTTTGTTTGATTGATTGCTTTCTAAACCTATTCCTTCTTGACTTTCTTGTAGTTCCATCCCCACCATCTTCTTATCTTCTTATCTTCCCTTTTCAGGGTTGCCATGACATTGCTTTCTTCTAGTTTCATCCTATCTGGGTCTGACTTTTTCGGCTTCTCTGCTGGTTCATTATCCATACCTCTATGTGTTTGTACTATGCACCAGTGCTTGATACATGACCCTCCTCCTTCTCTTTTCTCTCTTCATTCTTTTCTTGGTGATCTCATGAGCTCTTAATGATCTCAGTTATCATTTCTATGAAGATCATTATCAGACCTACATATCTAGCTCTAATCTTTTTTTCCCCTCAATTCCATATCCGTAGCACTAACTGTGTGCTGAACATCTCCATCTGTACATCTGAAAGGCATGTCTAACCTAACATGTCAAAACCAGAACTTGCTATCTTTGCCTCTAAACCCATCCCTCCTAACTTTCCTTTGCCTGTTGAAAGCATTGCTGTCCTTTCAGTCATTCAGATCCATAACCTCAGAGATGTTAGCTATTCACACACATACACACACAGAGTTGTCATCTTCTTTATTCTACTACATTTTCTCATCAGCTCATGTCTCCCACAGCCACCACCTCAGTTCAAATCCTAGTAATACACAGGGTGTGATTTATAGCTACCTCATCCCCATACATCCAAATTACATCAGTTAAAAGGATCATTTTCACAGCTGGAAAGGAAAGATTATAAAAACCACCAAGTACCTTTTCTTTGAAGAAAAATCCATTTCCCCCATGCCAGAAATCTATATCCTAAGAGGTTACAACTAAGGGGAGATCTAAACACACTGGGATTTCTGTTAACAGAAATGAAACAAAAGAGAGACAGAAGGTTTCTACATAGCTAATTAATACATGATGTCATTGGCCATTTAACAATTTATTGACCTGAAATGAAGACCTACATGAAATTGTTTTCCTTGATGAGGCAAGTGCTAGCATGGTAATAGCTGTATTATCTCATTATAGCAAGCCTCTTTGGCTCCTCTAAGCCACCTTTTGGCTGGGGTGGTACTATCCATCCATGCTCTTAACTTCTGAATGATGATAAGTATAAGGATGACAATAAGGATAGTTGGTCACAATTCCTTCTGCTTTGTCAATGATATGGGCTCTGTTAAGTCCATGATGTTTAGGGAGGCATACATCCACATTTTTCAACTAAAGCCATGGGGGCTATATTTGTGATATTGATGCATTTCAAGATACTTCTTCCTGAAGAAGGGAGGAAGGGAGAAAGGGAGGAAGGAAGGGAGGAAGGGAGGAAGGAAGGAAGGAAGGAAGGAGGGAAGGAAAGAAGGAAGGAAAAAAGGAAGGAAGGAAGGAAGGAAGGAAGGAAGGAAGGAAGGAAGGAAGGAAGGGAGGGAGGAAGGGAGGAAGGAAGGAAAACATTTAAACACAATGAGGCAGACTTGATTGGACAATTTCCTTTGCAATGCAAATTATGAAGCTCTAAATTTACTTAACTTTTTAGTCAAAATATGGGATGTCATCTTTGTGGGAAACTTCTGGTGTGGAAGCTCACCCCACCAATGCAGGTAAGAACGTCTTCTCTAATGGGTAGCGACAAAAAGTTGCTGAGCTACTAAGACTTTGAGTGACCTGCGCGCTGTTCCGTAATTAACACGCCAGAAGCAGTATTTAAACTCAGATCTACCCAATTCCAAGTCTGACCTTCTAAGAAAGACTGTTTTCAATATTATGGTTCCATGGAAAGAATGTGATATCTGGAGTCAGAAGACGTAGGTTTAATCCCATTTCTGCCGCTTAATGTCTATTTAATATTTAACAGGTTGTTTTTTATTTTGCCTTTTTTTGGTGGAGGGCAATTTGAGTTAAGTGACTTGCCCAAGTTCACACAGATAGTTTTTGTGTTAAATGTCTGAGTCCAGATTTGAACTCAGGTCCTCCTGACTCTAGAGCTGGTACTTTATTCACTGCACCACCTAACTACCTGATAAGGTTTTTTTTCAAGCTTCTTTGGGCCTCAGCTTCCTCATTTGTAAAATGAGACTGTTGGACCACATCATAACTAAGGTTTCTGACATGTCTTAATATGACCCTTTAACTTTTTAAATTATAACAATAATAATATAAATGAATAATACTTGTCATTTATTTAGTGATGAAGATTTACATACATTATCTTATTACTTACACTATAATTTCCCTTGCAAATCCTAAAACTTTTCCTAAGGACAAAAGTTGCACAGCATTCCCTCCAGTACGGAGGCTGACGAATCTGCAATGTAAATCTGTGTGTGTCAGGGCTTGTATCATTCTGTGAGCCATTGGTCCTGAGCAGGAGAAAGCCAAGAGACACAAGCATAGACTGAAAACCAGAAGGGACTTAGAGACCATCCAATCTAATTGCCTCATTTTAGAGATGAGGAAACAAAGGATAGGGATGTTACATGACTTGCCCAAGGTAGCACAGCTAGCAAGTGCCTCAAGGTGGTTTGAACCCAGTTTTTTGGCCCTAGAAGCAGGTGGTAGGTTTTTTGATAGACACTGATTATCCGGTCAATTAATTTTCTCCTTCTCTCATTCTGAGTGACTTGTGACATTTCATTCATTGGCACAATAATGCTCAGTTATTCCCAGTGACAAACAGCTAATACGTTTGAGAAGAAGCTAAAGGAATGTGACTTCCCCTTGAGACAGGTAGAAATTAGCTGAGAGATTGTCGAGGAAGAAAGGGGAGGCGGAAGAAAAAAAGGGGAAAAAAGACATTTTCGAGGTAACTTTATTATACATTTAAAAGGAACAGCAAGTTGTACAGAGCAGATTGGCAGTTTCATGTACAATCATCTTTTTATTATATTGTGTTATAGAAATGCTTGTTTTAGTGTGTGTGTGTGTGTGTGTGTGCGTGTGTGTGTAGAAAGGGGTAAAAATTGCACTGGCAAAGCCTCTGCAGAGGTGACCTAACTCTAATCACAAGGAAGGAAAATGTTGCTCTTTGCATAAAGTACAGAATTCTGGGTGGGGGAGGGGAGAAGCATCTGTCCAAAGAGAACTTCCCTTTTATTTCCCTCCAGTCCCTCTTTGTGCACTTAATGCACTGACTGCTCTGCCATCACCATAACTCAGCCGTTCCTTAGGAGTCGTTGCGAGGAGGGCTCCCTTAGACCTCACAGATATAACATAAAAGCTGGCTGGCCTGGAGAGGGGAGAGCCGGCCTGCAGCCCACCAAGATGTCCCCAGACTTCCTGCCAAGTCTCAGAATCCCAAGCAGACCTGAGAGACCACTAGGACTCTCCAGTTAAACGCCTCCAGACGTCAGCACTTTCCTTCACAATGCTGCTTGCTTTCCTGCAGATGGATTGCATTTGGCTTATTGGGGGGGGGGGGAAGTGTTTCTTTCTAAAGAGATGACCCCTCTCCTGTGCCCAGGGCCTTCTCCTTCATCTGTCCCTAGTGATCCCCTGCTCTTGTGTCCCTGTGTCCCTGCAATGATTGCAAGGTGACCTTTGGAAGCTATAAGTTCTTAGCACAGACTCCGGCACATAAGTACTTAAGTGCTTAATAACTTTCTCTCTCTCTCTCTCTCTCTCTCTCTCTCTCTCTCTCTCTCTCTCTCTCTCTCTCTCTCTCTCTCTCTCTTTCTCTCTCTGTGTGTGTCTCTCTCTGACTATCACTCTCTCTCTGTCTCTGTCTGTCACTCTACGTCTCTGTTTCTCTCTCTGTCTCTCTCTCTTTTTGTCTCTGTCTCTCTGTCTGTCTTTGTCTCTGTCTGTATAATGGTAATAGAATCTGGAGATGCCACTGTATTGGCTTGGTTTGGGGGTTGAGTGTTAAATCCCAGAGCTTGTGAATGCCACTTGTGGGATGAACTTGTTGATGTGAAGAGAGAGGGCTGAATTGGTAGGAGCCATAAACTGGGAGAGAGGCCCAAGCCCAGAAGAGGCCAGAGGGACTTTTGGAAAGCAGTATCATGGACCACTGAGGGCCAGTTGGAGCTGCCCAGGACCTTTGAAAACTGCCACCCAGAGCTGCCAAGAACTGAGGAGGCATGGCTGTGATGTGGGTATTTTGTCTGTCTGTTTTGATGTTGTTTTACCAGATTCACCCGCTGGTGAACAACCGTGCTGCTGTTGTAGAGGTCCTGGAATCTGGCTGTTGGTTCAGAAGCCCTGAAGGAGGATTTTCCTGTTATATGTTCACAGAAATCCTGGAAGAGGGCCTTACTGATGTTTTCAGGGATTCTGGGACTGTTCTACAGGCAGAGAGTGACTTGATGAGGACACTGGCAATGTGTGTTGTGGCTTTGTTAGGTTTTGCCTCCCCAGAACTGGGACTGCTGAGTACTTTCCTCAGGTCAAGATGAAGACCTGACCTCTCCTTGGGTTTTCAATGCTGGGATGATATCTTAAACTTGTTGTAGTTTAAGGGTGGATGGCCTTTTGTGCTCTCCTGCTCCTCTTGAGAAAGTGCTTGGTGTTAATGGATGGTATTGTAATTACTTTGAGTCCAAGGGTGGGAAACCTTTGGCCTTTTTGTGCTCTGTGATTGACCAAATGAATGTACTTTGTTTATGATTGGAGACTAATCCCCATTTGAGAAGAGGTACTTTGTTGACTGACTAAATGAGTGTACTACCCTGGAGTCGGCTACTTTGACTGATCCAGGGGTGGGATACCTGGACCTTGGTACTTTGCAATTGAATTGTAAACTTACTTGCTAAATGAATGAGTTATACTGTATTTTGACTTTCTCTCTTCTATGAATGTTTTGCTGAATAAATGGGGTTTGCTATGCTGGTATTCCAAACCTTGGAAGTTGCCTTTGCTTGGCATTACAGTCTGCCTCTGTCTCTCTGCCTCTGTCTCTCTGTCTCTCTATTGATAACTCTCTCTGTTTCTCCCTCTCTTCTATATTCTACCACCACCACCCACTTTCTGGATACACTAGACCACAGGCTTTGAGGATTGTTTATTCGCTGGGAATCTGTTATTTCTACATTCAACATTAATAAGGTTAAATAAATATTAGTGAAAGTAATAATCCAGCTCACCTGTTTCCTTCTTTAGATTTCTCTTTGTGCAAAACCAGAAAAGATCAATATTTCATCTTCTTTGGAAGATGTATGTGTGTATGCATGTATGTGTGTGTATGTATGTATGTATGAAGATATGTTTATACATATATGTATGTATATACACATAAGCAGTGTGAATGTTGCATATGTATGTTAAAGTATGCATATAGCATTGTGTATGTAAAATATTCTCTATATATACATATACATATGTTTGTGCATATATGCATGCTTATATAGTAGGTATATAGCATGATACGTTCTGGAGTAATGAATAGTGTATTTTATGGCACCTTTAAAAATCTGCTCAGCAGAATATAATGCAGGCAAGGATATTTTTTTCCTCTCTCTGGAAACCCATCACTTAGTAGAACGTCTTCACAAATAACTATATGCTAAATGCATGTTGGATTGGATTCAGCTGGATTGACTTGGATGAGAGGTGCTGATAAGCCTGAAGTGCTCAGGTACAGAGCACTTGGGAAGACTCTGGCAGATCCAGAAAGAGATGTGCTTCCAGAGAAAGATCCACTCTGTGAAGTGGAGAAGGGAGGGGCAGTCCTTTAAGAGAGTGGAAAGGAGGGAACAGTATCATCCTCAAAAAGATTTTACTTGGTCTTATCTCAGATTCCTTTGTCACAGAATGGAGCCTGATGTTGGTCAAATAACATTATGAAGGAGAAGCTAAGTGTTAAGAAAAGGGGGCAGGGACTCAGCAGAAATTTTAAAAATAACTTTTCTTTTAAAAAGAACAAATGCGTTTTTATATCAGTATTTTCAGGTGACAGTTTTCTAAAGACAATTTAGGATTGGTCTGGCAAGTCCATTAACAGCACTCGATTAATGATCCTCCCCATTAGGTAGGAGGGAATTTTTTTTTTGGTCTTTATATTCCAAATACTATCTGGCACACAGAAGGGGCTTAATGAATGAGTGGTAACTGGCCAAACAGAAGCTATGTATCACAGTGGAGAGAGCATCAGGCTTACAGTCAGGAAGATCCGAGTTCAAATCCAGCCTCAGACACTAGCTATGTGAGCTTGGGCAAGTCAATTAAGCCTGTTTGCTTCAGTTTCCTTATCTGTCAAATGAGAAAGAAGTGGCACTTCCTCTAGTATATTTGAGAAGAAAACCTCCAATGAGGTCATGAAGTGTTTGACATGACAGAGATGACTAAATGACAACCGTGGAGCCATAGGAAGACAGCATCCAACCGTGAAGTCCCAGAATGTGAGAACTGAAGGGCAGCAGCTGCCGCTCACAAGCACACACTGGGCATGCATAGTTTGCATGGTTTCCTCCCTATTGGAATGTGAACAACTTAAGGACTGGGAATTTTTGCCTTTGTTCCCCTCCAGCATGTAGCATGGTTCAAGGTGGCCCACAGCACTCTCACTGATGGCTGGCTGCCTTTGAGACGTAGCCCTGCTGCCTCAGTCTAAGACATGGGGATTGTCACAAAGTTGAAGATTCTAAAGTCAATGTACCTTCCATTGAACCACAGGGAGGGAATACTGATAAGCAGCAGCTGCCGCCGAAGCTTGTATTAAAGCACTTTACCAAGTTTTTACCTTTTTATCCTTACAACAGTCTTGAGAGGTAGGTGGTATCCTTATCCCCATTTTACAGATAGACATTAAGTAACTCGCCCAGGATCACACTACTGCAAAGTAGAGAGGCTAGATTTAAACTCAGGTCCTCCTGAATTGAAGCCCAGCACACAGAGATAAAATAAAGAGCTGGAGCAGAATCTTAAAAAAAACAAAAAAGGTGATGGTAGCAATCAGGATTTCAAAGCAAAAGCAGAAACTTCACTAATTAAAAGAGAGAGTCAAGAAAACTACAGTTTGGTAAAAGTTAACATAGACAATGATGTAATAGCAAAAAATTTATAACATTTATCTGATAAAAGCCTCATTTCTCAAATACATAATTAAGTCAAATTTATATATATATGTATGTATGTATGTATATGCACACAGAGACACATTCACAGTCACACAGACACACAGACCATATATGTGTGTGTGTATGTATAATAAGAAACATTCCCCAATTGATAAATGGCCAAAAGATATGGGCAGGCAGCTTTCAGAAGGTTAGAAATCAAAGTTATCTATAGTTGTACGAAAAAAGTGCTCTAAATTACTATTGGTTGGAAAAACACAAATTAAAACAACTCTGAAGTACTAATTCACACTTATCAGAAATGACAAGTGCTCAAGGGAATGAGTGAAAATCGATACATTAATGAACTGTTGGAGGAATAGTGAACTGGTCCAACCTTTCTGGACAACAATCCAGAACTGTGCCCCCAAATGCATACCCTTTCATCCAACAATGCCACTACTAAATCTGTGCCTTAAAGAAATCAAAGAAAAAGGTGAAGGACATAGATGTACAAAAATATTTGTAGCAGCTCATTTTGTGGTGATAAAGAACTGAAAATGGAAGGGATGTCCATCAATTGGGAAATGACTGAAGAAGTCGTGATGTATTGTTATGGAGTATTATTGTGATATAAGAAATGAAATGAGGGATGGTTTCAGAAAAGCACAGCAAGGCCTATATGAACTGTGACAGTGAAGTAAGAAAAACCGGGAGATCATTGTGCAAAGTTATAGCAATGTAATAATGATCAACTGTGAAAGATTTGGCTATTCTGATCAATTCAATGATCCAAGACAATTCCAAAGAACTCATTATGAAATAATGCTGTCCACCTCCCGAAGAGAGAACTAGTGAACTCTGAGTGCATGTTGAAATATAATTTTCTCACTTTCTTTTCTATAATGATATGGCTAATATGGAAATATGTTTTATATGATTTCACATGTATAATTAATATCATAGTTTCCCTTCTCAGTGTGTATGGGAGTGATGGGAATGAGGGAAAGAATCTTAAATAATTTAAACAGAAAATAATGTTAAAAATAAATAACTTTTTAAGTAAAAGAAAAAAGAAAATTTGTTGTCTCTAAAAATTGTATTCTTTGTTTTATATGGGGTGGCTCTTTGAGAGACATCAAGCAGAATTATATACAGAAAAATTCAGTCAACGTAGAAAGGCTGTCAAAACCTAGTACTGAGATGAAAAAAATTTCTACCACATATTTCTAATAGTTATCATATGAATTCTTGTTTTTGACACTTTTAGTTGATATCAACAGAGCCACAACATTTCTCCCATCTCTTCCCTTCCTTTCACTCACATTGAGTGCTAGCGTCTTGCCAAGTCCATCTGCCCTTGTCTGATCTCACTTGTACTATTACAATAGACACCTAATTGGTCTTCCTGCTCCATCTGTTACTCTACCCCAATATATGGCACACAACTATTTAGATGATATTCCTAAATGTATGACTGTTTCACCCTAGGACACAACATGTGTGTGTGTGCACACAGCACATATGCACTCACTCACTCAGAAATCTTCTATGGCTCACTATTTCCTCTAGGACAACATGCTGCCTTTCCTGTCTTTTTCATGTTACTTCCCATTACACCCTTCTCATTCCAGTCCGGATGGGCTATTGGATCTTCTCTATACAGATATTCTGTCTTGATGTTTTTCTTCAAGTCTCTGGCCTTACGCCTACCCACATCACCCCTGACTAGACTGTCCCCTTCTAGAATATTGAGTTTCCTGGATGCACAATTGTAAAGCCACATACAAGCAGCTGTTCAGAGGACTGCTATTGCTGTCAACAGCTTTCAAGGTTCTGATTACATAGTATAGTGAACTCCCTATTTATTCAATAACAAATCAGAGCAAAACATTCACAGAAAATCAAGGTACAGTATTCACTATGTTACAACTTATCACAGAAAATCAAAATACAGCATTCACCATGGTACAATTCAACAACTTATCACTAAAATGATCACATAGTTTTCACTAAAGTGATAACATAGTTTTCAACAAAGTACGATTATTTAGTAAGTCAATCATTCAAAGTACAAAAGTCAAAGTCCACCACCCATGGGGTGCAATTAAATTACAATTTCATCAGTCACTACTCACTACCCTCATAATAGGTAGTGGAAAGTACAAAAGCCACCCACACCTAGGTCACAAATAAATCACAATTTCATCAGTCACTACTCAGTATCCACAGAGAGGTCTTTTCATCTTGATTTGAGGCAGGTAGCTCCTACCTGAATCCTCCAAACTGTTGTGTGAGTTCAAAGGCAGTTCTCTGTGAAGTTTCTGCTCCACATTGGAACTCACAGTGACCAGTCCATCTCAAATCCTTTGCAGTCTCTGTTCCTGGGAAGACAAGGCTTAATGAAGCTACAATAACATTCATATACATTAACAAGCCACAGCAACATTTGTACAAAATACCAGCACCACAGTCATGCTTCCCCAGTCTTCAGCAGCTCCAACTGGCCCTTGGAAGTCTTGCCACCACACGTCCTAGTTCTGGGTCAATTCTCAGTTCAATTTTTAGTTCTCTTCTTTCTGTTTCCAGCAGTAGCAGCCTAGCCTTCAGATGCTTGCTCCCAAGCTCTCCCTCCCTCCCTCTCTCTGTCTCTCTGTCTCTCTGTCTCTCTGTCTCTCTGTCTCTCTGTCTCTCTGTCTCTCTCTCTCTCTCTCTCTCTCTCTCTCTCTCCAATATATCTAAGGGAAAAAAGGCATTTCCAGTGCCCAGCTACTACCAACAAACCACACCAGAGGTCTCTCTCTCTCAGGTGGAGGGTCATCAGATATTACAAATATGGATGGGGGAAAGAATCAAATGACCCCCTCAAAATATTTGTTGAATTGAAATGAATTACATTGAAAACAATCCTCCCTCTCATTGAATTTATTTACAATTTGGTTAACTTTTAATTGGACTCAGCCATTCTTCCTTTTCACTTTTTCTCTCCCTATTTCTGTTGCAAAGCTCAGTCCTAGAAGATGAAATTCATATATGAATGTGAGAATGTGTTTGAGATTTTATGAGTGCTTCAGTGATAGAATTCAAATGTATGGTGTCCCCAGCAAACAAAACCCAGCTAGGTTGATGCTAGACTATATTGAACACTAATTCAGAGAGTTATCCTTTGAGAATCCCTAATTTCTATTTTTCTCCTTTGGCTGCCAGAAAAGTTCAGTTTTCTATGAGTCTTTTAACCATTATTACCCGTAATCTTAGAATTGTAACCATTTCAATGGTGTTTCCTTATGTTCAAGTGATGTCTTGAATGTTCTCCATCTTTCCAAATAGCTAGAACCATCCATGCTTTAAATCCAAGGCAAGGCCCCTGCTGATACCCAATCCACTGGTTCATTTCTTCCAGGGTGATTGTTAGGGTGCTAACCCAGTTCTGTCATTGTTCAAACTGATTTTTAAATAAGAAAAAAAATAATAAGACACTTATTTGGGTGAATGAGCTACTTGATTCCGTCCCAAGAAAGGATTTAATGGCTTTTGATGAGATACTCCATCAGTAAATGATTTCCCAAATTCCTTCCTCCTCAGATGAGTTAATTCCTTGGGATCCCATTTTGGTAGAGATTTCTGTGTTCCTCAGTTTTAATACAGTGTATTGTTTGAATTGTGGAGCACAGCTGTTATCAACTATGCTTGTTACGTTGTACAATCTCTTAGATCAGTGCTCTTTCTAGTTTAGTCTGATCCTCTAACTCTAGGGTCTCCATCACACCTATCATAAACTAAGATCAGGGCTCTGTAACCCTATGAAAAATATGCAGCAGGTAGGTTTGCCTTCCATTGACCCATATTCCTTGGTTTCTGTCCCTTTCTTTTCCTTCTTGATTATCTAATACCTTCATAAACAGTGCCCCCTAGCATCCATTCAGTTCACTCACATACATATTAGGGTGACTGATGAAGCTTAACATGATTCCATTCCTAGTGTTACAAGACATATCAGTGGAACATGATTTTGCCCTCCACCAGTAGACATCATATACCATCTGCATTTTCTCATTCATTGGATTTTTTGTTCTTATCATTTTCTAAGTACATAACTAAGGATTTCTTCATCCTACTTGAGGTTTTCCTCTAGGTTTTTTAGAGTATTGTGGACAAAACAGCAGGATTCAGGTTGTCCATCCATTATTATTTATTCTTACCACATTTCTAGCTCTCAAACATTTCTGGCCACAGATGATTTTGACTATGTCTCTCAAAATACTTTTCATGAATGGGTCATTCCTGGTAGGTATTCCAAACTTTGTATGTTCAAAACAGAACCCTTGTCTTTTTTTATCCTTCTAAATTCCTCTCTTTCTTTTGAGGGTACCACTATCTTTTAGTCTCCCTGATATTTGCAGTACGGGAATTGTCCTTGCCCCCTAACTCTCCTTTTGCCCCACATATCCAGCTAGTTGTTGAATCTTCCCATATCCAACTCCATTCCTTCTCTTACATCTCTCTGAGAATTGCTACCCTAGTCCAGTCCATTCTCACCTCTCCCTTGGACTGCCACAATAGCCTCCTAATAGCTCTCCTTTCCTCAAACCTTTCTCCATTCCAACCAAAGTTAACTAAACAATTTATTAGGGGCCAACTATAGGCAGATCACTGTGCCAAATGCTGAAGATTCAGAGAAAGCAGGAAAAATAAGCCTTGTTCTCAAGGAGCTTTCAGTCTAATAATCAAAATCCATCTTCTGCTCAGGGGTCAAAGTGTTTCCTAAAGCACAAGTCTGACCAGGTCACTCTCCTGCACAATAAACCCAGATGCCTATTGCATTTATGATGAAGGAGCCACACAAGTCCTTCACATTCTAGCTCCAATCCACACATTTTCTAATGCATGACCATCTTTCAGGCATTCTGCACTTCACTGGAACAGTCCTTCCCAGTTGCTCCAATATGACACTGTTTTCCACCTCTATATTTTCCCATCTCACCTCTACTAAATCCTTAGTTTCCTTCAAAGCTCAGCTCATATTCTTACATAAAGCCTTCCATTATGTCTTTCAGTGCCTTCCCCTCAAAAGAGTTATTTAATATTTATTCAAGTATTTATTTTGTATGTAATTATATGGGTACATAGAGGAAAGCAGGTAGCATGGCAGATAGAACACTGTGCTTGGAGTCAAGAAGATTAGTTGTGTTACCCCAGGCAAACCACTTAATCCTGTTTGCTTCAGTCTCCAGCTCCATAAAATGAGCTAGAGAAGGAAATGGCAAACCACACCAACATCTCTGTCAAGAAAACCTCAAATGGGGTCACAGAGTCATGCATGACTGAAACAATGGAGCAACAGCATATATGTACATACCATTGCCCTCAATAGACTGTAAGCTCCTTGAGAATAGGGACTATTTCATTTCTGACTTTGTATCCCCAGTACCTAGTATAGAGCCTAGAATATAGTAAATGCTTACTAAATGTTTGTCAATTGAATGATTGCTAATAGGCTACAGGCTACTCCCAGTTTTGTTTCCATTTTAACTAGGAAAACCTAAGTCAAAGGAATGAATGTCTAATTGGAGAAATTATTACATTATCATAAAATAAAGAATTGGCAAAAGGAAATAATAGGAGCAATATTCTAATTCTCGACCCCTTCCAAAGTAGGTTATTTTTTTTCCCTTAAAGTGGATTTAATCATCCAAAGACTTGATTGGTTCAAGGAATTAGGGGCTTGAGCTATTGCTATCCTGGAACCTTAAGGCCAAAAATAATCATAAAGATCCATGTTATGTTTGGGGAAGAAAGCAATGCATTCTTCCAATGGGCTCTTTTCTGATGAACTGACTTGAGCAAACCTCAATGCCTATCCTCCCCCTGCTCTGCCTAACTAAACTTTTTCAAGGGTTGAATGACTTACCAATGCCCCATTTTGTTTCAGAATTGAACCTTAACTACCAGGCAATTGAATCAAGCCTAACCTAGACCAGGGTAAATAATCCTCTTCCTCCATTACTTCCCCTTCCCAATTTATACTATAGAAATCATTTGTAAAAGTGGAGGGGGAGGCATTTAGACACAAAGACGATAAAAAAGCAGGTTAATAGACTAGAATCATTAGAAGCATCAGAGGTGATCTAATTCAACTCCCTTGCTTCATAGTTGAGAGAATGAAAACCCAGAGCAAAGCTAACTTGATCAAGGTCACAAAATCACTGACTTAATTATGATTTAACTTCAACTGTCCCAATTCCTCGCTCCCTGATCCTGCCAGTACCCTAACCGTGCCTCATCCAGCAGCAACATCTTCCAGATTAATTCCTCCTTGGGTCATTCCTTCCCAAAGAGTAATCCAGACTGACCTGCCAGGAAGACACCAACCCCTCCAACTCCAAAGTGCTAGAAGTTAATCTGTCTCTAGGGCAGGGGGCAAGCGAACCATTGTCCAACAAATGGAAAAATGAGGAAGGGGGGAAAGCTGAAGGGAGAGAAAAGTAATTTTCAAAAAAGAAATCCTTGGGATAAAAAGAAAGCTGTGTCAGTAGTTAAAGTGAAAACATCAACCTCCAAGTTTCCTCACATCTGAATGCTGAAACCATACTTATCTTTGGCATCCAGCAATGTCATTCAATCTGTTCTTAGGGCCCCGCATGCAGTTAAGCATGCACTGTATATTATTTTATGATGTTTGCCTTGGAATCATACTTTCTGGGTACCGAGCACTGGTGTTTTTGCAGATTCTTGTGCAAAGCTGGGAGAACCTGTTTCCAATTTTGTGAGCGTTTATTGCTAATCCAAAGTGACTGCAGCATTACCTCCAGGCCTCCAGACAGGAAGCTGGATGGGGACCTGGGTGTCTTGGAGATCCTGCTCTTCCCCTGAAATTCTGGAAAGGGTGGTGCTTGCTTACAGAGGTGAAGGTGATGACCAGGTGGGAAAGAAGACAAAGGTTCAGACAGGAAGGCCTAGGCAAAGGCAAAGCAGCCATGGAGGGATTTTCCTGAAGTTCCTTGACCAGCTCAAGGAAAATATTACTCATTTCTATAGCAAGGTACGTCTTAGAAGGTACATTCCTTTCTCTGGGGGTGGGGAGAATTAGCTAGGTAACAGAGGTATTATTAACCCTAGTCTACAAATAGCAAGATGAGTTTCAGGGGCTTGATTAGTCATTGTTCTGAAAATACCATAGACATAGAGGTAGAAAGGATCTCAGAGGCCTTAGAAGAACAATTCAACTCCCTAATTTTATGGAACCCAGGAATTAACATGATGAATTAACACATACAGCATTTTATGGTTTGCAAAGCACACTAACTACTTCATCTTCATAACAACACTGTCCCCAATTTACAGATGCAGAAACTGAGACTGAGAGTAGCTAGGTGACCAGCCCAGAGTCACACAGCTGGAAAGGATCTGAAACCAGATTCAAAGTCAGGTCAGTCTGACAATGAGTGCAGCTCTTTAATACACAAAAGTCCCACAACCTCTGACTAGAAAGTTACTGCTCTTTCTACTCTAACATACTTCCTCCTTGCCTGTTCTTACAAATAAGACACTGGGGACTTGAGCCCAAATCCCCTCATCATTCATCTAGAACTTTTGTCCATGACGCTGCATTTCCTCAGTTTCTAGTGAAAGGGAAAAGATCAATAATCAATGCCTTCAGTGCTTTGCTCTGCATTTCCTTGATAATCTTTTATCAGCTATCATCAGATAAGAAATAATTGTGCTATTTACAGTAAGAGCATAGTCCCAAGTAAACAAAATCCTGTGTGTAACTATACTATGATGTAGTCCCAGGGAAATTCTTGTGTTAGTTAACCTTAGAAGTATGACTAAATCATTATAAAGTGTGTATCTTAAATATATGGCTATAATAATCATATCTCTATTTTAATCTTTATATTAAAATGATAAAGTAAGAAAGGGCCAATTGAGGCA
This sequence comes from Pseudocheirus occidentalis, assembly GCA_028646575.1. Taxonomy (NCBI): domain Eukaryota; kingdom Metazoa; phylum Chordata; class Mammalia; order Diprotodontia; family Pseudocheiridae; genus Pseudocheirus; species Pseudocheirus occidentalis. The sequence continues at coordinate 22,855 of JAQQSW010000231.1, forward strand.
CCAAAGGACTAATTGGGACATTTCGGAAAGTAGAGTTAGGGTGTCATAAAGTTAGGACACTGTGACCTGCAAAATACAGTCTTGTATGAATCAGCTGCTAGAGGACTTTGTTGCACCATACATCAATCAAGGAACTTGTAAATAATTGTGATTTCGAATCTTAGGGTCTCAGATCATACTGGGCAGACTATAGACTCCACCTTTGTTTTTCTTAATAAATATTTGTTTCTTTGCCCAGAGAGGCTCCCCAGTTCCTTTTTTATACTAGCCTTCTCTTCCCAACAGACCTCTATCCTACTTTCCATCTGGGAATAGATTAAAGAGAAAGAAAGCTAACAATGACTTTCTATTAAGGTTGGTTCTCTTAATCAAGAACAAAGTTTATTTTACTGGGAAAACCTCAATTCTATCTGAAAATCATGTCATAGTCATGCAGTAATTACGGATCTATTAAGGTTTTTTTTTAATGTGCTACGAATTTATTTGACCATACTTATAATATTTTATCTTGTCAAACCTTTCCTTATATTTCAAGTTGAATTTATGGTGTCACATAGCGTCTTCTGGGGAAAGAGACATAGTTTATGTGCAGAAACAATGAAATTGGCTCCCCATTCGAATAAGATGCTGCATGGATTTACATAAATTCTGCTATTTGCAAAACTGGCCATTTGGACAATGTTATTGTCAGTATGTTTTAAATAGGACTTCTCTTGATTTTCCTAATAAAAATACTAAACCTTTTACCTTGGTTTCATTCTCTGGGATCAAACAGAATTACTCAAATCTGTCTTCCACAAGACAGCCCTCAAATATTAGGAGATGAGTTATATCCATTCTGAGTCTTTTCCTCCAGTCTATAGATAGATCTCTGGTTCTTCCAATGAATCCTCATAGGACATGGACTCAAGGCACCCTTCACCATACTACTACCTATCCCTGATTGCTTTTTAGATTACAAAACAAAGTCCTTCTTAGACAGCAGCATCGAGAATTGAACAGTACTGGAGATGAAGACTGACTAGGGTACAGTACAGAGGGACTGATCATCACCTTACTCAGAGAAGCTATGTTTCTCATTAAGTATTTCAAGAAGGAAATATCATTCTTGGCTGCCAAATCTTACTAATGACTCTGAGTTTTGAAATCACTAAAACTCCAGTTTTGTAGACAAACTACGTTCTAATAATGTATCTCCTACACTGTACTTGCGAAGGTGATTTTTTTCAACCCAAGTGCAAGTCTTTGTGTTTATGTTTGTGGAATTTTACTTTATTAGATTAAACATGGGGAAGCTGGGTGGTGCTGAAGTGGATATAGCAGTAATTCCAATGTCAGGAAGTACCGCCTCTTCCTGAATTCAAACAAAATCTCGGACACTGCCTAGCTGTGTGACCCTGGGCAAGTCACTTAACCCTTTTTTTGGCTCAGTTCTTCATCTGTAAAATGACCTGGAAAAGGAAATGACAAACCACTAAAGTATCTTTGCCAAGAAAAACCTCACAAAGAGTCAGCAACATCTGAAAAACCAACTGAAAGATTCAAATCAATGTTCCATCCAGATCTTTCTGTTTCTGTCATTGAGTCTATTAGCTAATCCTCCCAGTTTTGTTTCATCAGCAAATTTGATAAGCATGCAATCTATTTGTAGGATATACATGTATGTATGCATGTATATATGTACACATATAAACAAAAACATATATATATACATATATATATATATATATATATATGTGTGTAGTCTAGTGGAGTACCCCACCCAGGGATCTGTTTAACTGTGTTCTATTTAATAGAAAAGAAACAAATTGTCATATATTTCAATCAGCGAAGAGACATTTCTAAAGCATCTGTTATGTGCCAGGGCACTGTGCTGAGTGTTGAGGATATAAAAAAGAAGCAAAAGAGGGTCCCCATCCTCATGAAGCTCCCAATCTATACTTAATAGAAGCACTTCATTTATGATCAATGTGATATATAGTCAATGTATACTTCAGACCATCAGACTACATGCAGATTGCTAGGTGCTCTAGAGGAGAAGCCCTGCCATGCTGACACAGAGTCATTAATAATCACTCGTTGTGTCCAGCCATTTGCCGGGTCTGAATCCATCTAACTCTCACCATCTTAGCATCATATTAATCCATAGGGTTCCATCTCATTCACAAGAATAGCATGAGATACTTCATCAAGTACATTGGTATAGCCTCAGTATAGTCCTCAGGCTACTGACTGCCCTCATCTCCCACTATAGTCATCTTGTCACAAAAGGAAGTCATCAATTTGTCCTCACCTGCTCCTGATGCTCTTTAAGGGTGGCTGGGTGCTCACTCACTATTTCATCACTTATTTCCACTGTCTATTCTCTGTTGGTAATTTCTGTTAGATCTGCTTTGCATTGGCTATTCTCTTTGGGAAAAAAACAAAAACAAAACAAAAACAGAAACAAAATACCTGTGTCCTCTTTCTGTTGACCGTCAACATTATTTCATCCACCCCAGGTAGAGGGTCCTCCTTTTTCTCTCAATACAAGTCCTTTATATTATCAATCAGCTTCCCTTGGCATTCATAGCACTTTTTTTTATAAGATAGTAACTTTCTCTTACATTTATTCTGACACAACAGAGAGATCACTGGGCCTGAAGTTAGAAAACTTAAATTCTTAACTGGCCTCAGACACTTACTAACAGTGCAACCTTGGACAAGACATATAGTCTCTGCCTCAGTTTCCACATCCATCAATGGACACAAAACTAACACCTACCTCTCAGGGTTGCTGTGAGGATAAAAATGAGCTAAAATGTATAAGGTGTTTTGCAAACCTTAAAGCATTATAAAAATGATAGCTCTTGTTATTATTGCTTTCATCTGCTATATATTGCTTATTAAAATAAAAAATGGTTGATATATCCCCATGCATCGGCATTTTATTTGTTTGAATGCTTCATCATTATATTCTTTTATACTATTGTCATTGTACCATAATATTAATAATAATTAGAGTATTATATATTTACATTGTTCCTATTGAGCAATTAATCAAAAGGTATTCATTATTCAATCAAAAATATTCATTAGATTGGAAGTTCCTTGAGGGAAAGGGCTGTGTTTGCTTAATACAGGGACTGGCATTCAGTAGGCACTTAATAAATGTTTATTGATTGTTTGATTCAAGTTGAAGCAAAAATGCCCAGGGATATGCTCACCAAATCTGCTATAGAAACCTTGGAAAAGCTGGAAAGCCCAATACCCAGAAACCATGATACTGCATCATTGGCATTAGTACTTTGTTATGCATGGCGTAAGATCTGAGCCTTTAAGTTTATCATCTATCCATCTATCATCTATCTATCTATCTATCTATCTATCTATCTATCTATCTATCTATCTATCTATCTATCTGTCTATCTATCTATCACTCTATCTCTCTATCTCTCTATCTCTCTATCTATCTATCTAATCTATCTATCCATCTATTTATCATTTATCTATTTATCATCTATCTATCTATCTATCTATCCCAATGAAGCAGATGTTGTGAAATTTGAAGATTCAAATCAACCATCTGTTTAGAGCCAAATCTAGTTAAGTAAATGATGATAAAAGAACAAAATAATTTTCTGAATCAGTTCAGTCAGAAACTAGAAGGTTAAGTGTCAAGACCTTCAATAAAGTATCAGAGTTCTGCTGAGAAATCTTGTTTTTTTTGTGGGATGCAAAAGTGAGAAGACTAGTGGAAAGCCACCCCTTATTTAGAAGTGGAGGGACTGGGCAATTTGCCTGTTTGCAAACCAGTCCCAGAGGCAGATGGGGGCCCTGCAAAGATCATTCCACCACAATCATTTATTGCCAACAACTGAGTTAGTCAGACTCCTGGGCAAGTAAGTTGAGACTGACGGACATTTGTCTCAGCTGATTCTGAGCCAAAAAAACAGAATGTCAGTCATAGACCATTTGCCTGGACCAGACAGTAGCTCAGAAATAAACATTTCAAATGAAAAAAATTTTATATACTTTAGGTCAGGAACTAATTATACTGTGTTGTGGCCTGGGCCCTTTATGAGCACAGTTTTAGGAAGACAAAACTATAGTTCTGATGAAGCCTATGGCCCATCTAGGAGCATTGGTATGGAGTAAATAGGTCAGCAGGCTACAGAAGCCATATGATGGTCCAGATGAAATTGGGGAAACAATTATTCATGGATCCAGATGATGAGGCCAGTGCTTTCCTATGTAATATGAACCTTGCATAACATCACATGTGTTAAATGAGGCAAATTTTTCTCTTTTATTATGTTTGTGTTTATATTATAGATTTATATTATTTATATTATTAACAGCAACATGTTTATGTGTGATTTATTATAATATATTTGTTATATATTATTTATTTATGTTATTTGCACTTGTTACATTATAACTTTATGTACTGCCTTATGATATCCAAATTGTTACTGAGTTTTTTTCTAATACCCAAACCCAAATCCCAGGTCACTACACACCACCAGATTTGTGGCCTACCGTTAAGCCCCTTTATATTTTAGTCTTTGTGTCTATCCTGTGCCCTGTAATAGCTTGAAACAGCTTAAGGCATAGACCTGGGTATTGCTCAAAGTGTAATCCCCTAACCCCCTTCTTCCTCAAATCTGCATTTTGTATATTCTTCCTGAATCAGTATAGTGCACAAGGATCAGCCTAGGGTTATGTTGCAAGACTATCTTATGAAGAGATCACCCTATTCTGTTCTACTAACCAAGCAGGGTCCCCACAAACTTTGCCCTGGCCTGTTCTGGGGAATTCCAGTCCCCTCACTTGATGACCCTCCACCCTGTTCTAGAAGGGACCCCCATGTCACAGGAAGGTTGCACCCTTGTACCTTTGCACCATATTCCCGAATTACCCCTGAGCTACAGATCTAACCAATGGCTGTTCTTGGCTTCTGTATGTCAGAAGCCTGCTAGTTCCCCTCCCTGGTTGTGATTTTTGTGGTTTTAGCCTTTTTAAACAGTGTTAATCCTTCAATGGACAGTACCCAATTTGAGTTTACACTCTGGGTGGTCTGGGCTTGATCAATAAATCCACACCTAAATTGACTTTGAACCCAGGTCTTGGCTCTCTCTTGTTCTCTATACAACACTTTCAATTATGTCTAACTCTTCATTTGTATGTGTTTACTGTATGTATGTGTGTGTGTGCACATATTTATGCATATACATACAGAGAGAGAAAGAGAGAGTATATTTAATGGGAAGTCAAAAAGTCAGAGGGATGGTGAGTAAAGTCCAAAGACTGCTGCTCTTTTATAGGAATGCTAATATTGGTTTGGTTACTACTTTTAGAGTTAGGCATGGACAATAGTGACTTATGGGGGACTGATTGGGTATGGTATGAAGAAGACAAAGGGTAGAATGATATGTGTGGTCTGTGGCTTATCTGTGATGAACTCTTATTCATCGAAAGCCCAGGAACCCAGGAGCTTGAGTGCTGGTTCCCAGCTCATGGCACATGTAGATGATAGAACTTACTATCATGGCAAGCAGGAAGATGGCCACAGAGTGGTGAAGCCTAAATACATGCCATGGTGCAGAAATGAAGGGTGTATTAGCTAGTAACAGTGACAAGAGTTAAGGACAATGGTCATGCAGCCCTCCTGATTCTGTGTCCATGTATCTGTTTCTCACTGTCCCTTTGGTTTTCTTTCTCTCCATTTCCCCCCCCACACACACACACACTAAATAAAAACAGAAAATGAAAGTCTGCAGGCTTTGCAAACAAAATAAGTTTCACTGGTAGCATTCTTTCTCTCTCTCCTCTCCTCCTTTCCACTTTTCTCTTTTGCCCTCTCTCCCTCCCCTATCCTATTCCCTTTCCCACTGTCTGCTCTTTTATTTTTCTTCCCAACTCTCTCTATTCAAAGTTTTCATCTCTCTCTCAAAGACTTAATCATGCCTGTTTCAAGAGGGATTAATTACTAACTACTAGTCCAATCAGGAAAGGTAGATGGCTGAATGAAGAAATGAACCAATCGCTAGATAAGAGAGTGAAGATTTAAATACAGACCCCCACCACAACAGCAACAAAAGAGAATTTAGAAGGACATCTTTCTTTATTCTAGAACATATGAACATGAGTCATACAATTGAAATTGGTGAAGGGTACCTGGTTACCAGATGGAATGTTTTGATCAAATCAGCGGGTGAAATTATAACTATTGCCTATGGTTTGCAACAACTTAAATGACTTTTTGACTTTTAAAAGGATGCCCCTTTCAGACATTGACACTTCTAAGTGTCAATGATTGAAGTGGACAGAATAAATGTAAATATGATTCACTGCCAAAACAGCCTCAGAAACAATGCAAACATTGCCTCAGGTAATATGTTTCATCATTTACATATGATTGCTAGAGAATTTGGGAGTTAATAATAGAAGAACTCTGAACCTCAGAACTATGTTATGATTATTTGGAGAAATGTCCGTTGCTTATTTATGATTTAGCTCATAGACATGAGAATTTGGTTACTTAATTTAAGCAAAAGTGATGTTTCTCAAGGTAAGGATCCATTTCTGAACCTGAAATTAGCAGAGTAAAAGAACAAATTTCAAAGACTAATAAAAACAAGGCTCCTTTGCTCCATCACATGTTGCCAAGAGCAATCAGTTGATGGAAGAGAGACCACACCTCTCTGCACTGCCACACACGGCTAAGAATAATCATTTATTAAGTGCCTATTATGTGCCGGGTGAAGTGATAAGTGCTGAGAATACAAATATAAAAAGTCACTGACCTCAAGGTGCTTTCATTCTAGTCAAGGAATGAAATACACAAAAAGAAATGGAAAAGGTGGGAGGGTCAGGTACACACTGAGTATTAAAGACCCAACTTCATGTGACTGGCACCTGACCAGGAAGCTCTATCGGGGAAGTTTGCCTGGTCCCATTCCAGGGAGGGGTGGGCAGGGAGCAAAGCCAGCACAGTGGCCTGAGAGAGAACCCCAGAGAACTATAGCTAGATAGAAATGGTTACTTGGCATGTGGAAAAGAAGAATTAAAAATCCAAGGCAGAACTAGAAAGATTTCTGCAAATCCTAAGCAAAAGTTGTGTGCCCTTTCTAAAGGAACTTAGCTTTGCCTTAGTCAGAGGATCAAATGAGGTAGGCTGACAGAAATCAAGTGTGGGATGGAGAGGGGTGGACAGATACATTTGCCTGGAAAAAAATATATAGGATTTTTAGGATATTACAAACTCAGCATAAGTAAATATTAGAATGATAACTACAAAAACTAACAAGGACTCAGATGGCTTCCAAGGCAAGTGAAGTAATCATCTTGTTCCTATCCTAGTAAGACTGCATTTGTTTCAGTGGGACAAAGTGACTATTGTAGGGTGAGTCTCCCTGCTGAGCACCACCCCATCTGACCCACCCACCATATCTCCTCTCCACATCCATCGTTAGTAATTCACCTACTTCATGGCTGCCTCACCAGGTGGAAAAAATGTGTTTTCTATATATTTTTATAAGTTGTATAAAATGCATTGCATGCATGAATAACTTGAATGTGAATGAAATAAAGCATGTCAAAAAGACTGAAAAACTAGCTCATTCATGCCCTGTTTGGAGCATATGGCATAGTAGAACAGCAAATATTTTAACATCAAAATAATTAGCCAATTTACATAGAATCAGCATCCTTCAAAATATAATAAAACCTCAAAATTATAGCATGGGCAATATTTTTAGTAAAGATAGGTCTGGATAAATTCATACACGTATATGTGTGGGTGTATATGTCTATATATACACATGTGTATGTATTTACACATGTATGTGTGTATATGTGTTTCTGTGTATAGGTCCATACAGGAAGAAATTACCTCCATTATAGCTTTTTATTACTCATTGCAGATAGTTGCGTGAAGGCCATTACACGACTCTTTTTCGTCTTTCTTATGTGCATACCTAAAGCTATTTCTGCAGATTTAGAGATTTTATCATGATAACCAAACTGTTTTGTAGATTTTTTTTAACTAAACTAATTTTAACCACAGTCAAAAATCTTGGCCCTCCCTTCAAATCTCCATTAACATCCCCTATTTATATTAGCATGAGCTCTATGGAAGCCATAGAAGAAATCATACCCAGCTTGTCCATGACCTTGACCTTCGGAACTCCAGGCCTCTCACCTTAAGCAGGCTTCCTTGGAAAGGTGTTGAAGTCTTCATGTGGGTTTTGTCTTTTTCATGGGAAGACATAAATTAATAATCCTAAATAAGAATCCTGGTAAGATGACGGATTAGTCATAATCTTCCTCATTTAAGGAGATTCCTCCCATCCTTTTATAAGTATCACTGTAAGCTATTGAGACCTCAGTGGGCCAGATGCTCATGAAAAATATCTCAAACGTAGGAAATCTTAATCATTCTGAGTCATCTAAGGGAAGGAATTTGGATGGGAGTGTTGCTTTTTTCCATCATCTTTTCTGACCCCATACTAAATATTAACTGCTACAACTACCAGACTGTCCCATGAGACAAGAACTGGAAATCACTTATCAATCTTTCTGTCTTTCTCACTTGACCTTAGCTATGCTGAATGCTAAGTAACAGGAGCTCATTAAAAAGAAACACTTGATCACAATTTGTTTCTTTCCTCCTTAGACAAGGAAAAGGAAGGCATAGTCTTAACCCTGCCCTGATTGTCCAACTGGGAAAAAGTAGTCCATCCTTTCAGATAGAAGTGTAGTGCTCTTCAGTGCATAGCAAGAAAAACCAGGTAGCAAGAACCTCAGTATGGCTTCGTCAATGTGATTTGATAACTGGGACAAAATACTCCATATTTTCCTTTTCTACTTCAGCTAAAATACCTACCTGCCTCTCTGCTGTGGATTGTCAAAGAAATTTCTGCAGAGTGCTTCTCGCTCCTTGTTGATAAATGCTCCAGGTACTGTAGCATGATTGGGTATTTGTCTCACTCAGGTTGTCCTTGTTCAACTTTTACTTCCCTGAACTGCCAAGAAGTTGAAACTTTCCTTTTCTCCAGTCCATGTCTTATCTAGGCAACCCTAGGTACCAACAAGAGTTATTTATTGGCCATACTTCTCAACTTTTGGCGAGTTTATGTATCCAATCCTGCCAATAAAAAGCCTCTTAGGGCATTTCTGCACTGACTTTACAACTACTTAAGCTTGCCCAGTTCAACATAATACTTTATTTGAGTTCATCTTTAAACAAAATTGAAACCAATTTTGCCAGCTGAGCTTTGACTCAGGAAAATTTGTTCTCTACAAAAGATAAAAAGGTGGTACCATTGAACCTTTGCAAAAGGAAATATCATCCACTTATTGTAGAGTGTCTTAAGGAAGCGCAGGGTGAGAATCATGAATTCAAGTAATAAAATGATCAACTTCTCTGTGGAGTCATTTTGGGAAGGAATTCATCATTCAGTCATTTCAGTCATGTCTGACTCTTCATGACCTCATTTGGGATTTTCTTGCTAAAGGCATTGGAGTATTTTTTTTCTTTTTTTGTAGGGGGGAGGGTAGGGCAATTGGGGTTAAGTGACTTGCCCAAGATCACATGGCTAGTTTTTGTGTTAAGTGTATGAGGCTAGATTTGAACTCAGGTTCTCCTGACTCCAGGGCCAGTGGTCTATTCACTACACCACCTAGCCACCCCTAAGATAGATATTGGAGTATTTTTTTGCCATTTTAGTCTCTAGTTCATTTTGCAAATGAGGAAACTGAGGCAAATAGGGCTAAGTTACTTGCTCAGTGTCATATAGCCACTAAGTATCTGAGATTGAATTTGAACTTGGATCTTCCTGACCAAGTCCAGGTGCTCTATCCACTATACAGCATAATTGCCTATATATATTGCTTTCATATCCATACATATGCCTAATTGCCATATATGTGTGTGTATTTGTGTGAACACATGCATACATACATATAAACATATATGTATATATTGAATGAAGTTATTTGCTCAGCTATATTTTCTTTGAAGTTTTCATTTAATTTATTTAAAAATAATTTTTATAGGTAGCATTTACTTGTATATAACCAAAATTTCCCAATATTTTCCTCCCCAGAGTAATTTCCTAGAATAATCAATCAATGTACTCTTGTTATGCAATTAATATATACCTGGAACTGTGACAAGTGCTGGAGACACACACACACACACACACACACACTCCCTAACCTCAAGGAGCTCACATTTTAATGGGTGAAAAAGCACATAAACAGTTATGATCATGCCAGATATATACAGGAACAATTGGAGGTGGCCTCAGAGAGAAGACACTGGAGGAGGTGAATGGAAGTGATCCCAGGAAAGTTCTTTTGCAGTAGATGGGATTTGATCCAAGTCTTGCAGGAAGCCAAGGAAGCTAGCAGATAGAGGCAGGAAGGGGAAACATTCCAGGTAAGGAGTAGAATGAGGAAGCGAAAGAAGATCCATGGAGTTGGGGGATGTAGTGCTATAGGTGAGGAGCAGCAAGAAGTCAATGTCAATGGATCCCAGAGTTCTTGGAGGGGAGTTAGTGTAAGGAGATTGGAAAGGTAGGATGGAGACAGACTATGAAGGAAAGTGAAAGCTGAACAGAAGACTGCATATTTAATTATGGAATTAATAGGGAATCACTGGAGTTAACTGCATAGGGGAGTGACATAGTCAGACATGAACTTTAGGAAGAGCATTCTGGTAGTTGAGTTGGAGACAGACAGGAGGGGAAAGCGATTTGAGGCAGGGAGATCAACCAGGAAGCTCTTGCAGCGGTCCAGGAGTGATATGTTCAAGTTTGCACTATGTGATGGTAGTCTTAGTAAAGAGAAGAGGGCAGAAGGAAACATACCTGAGACATGATACAAAGATGGAAATGATAAGACACAGCAGTAGATTGTATATGTAGGGTAAGTGGGAAAGAAGAGGCAGAAAAGATGGTAAAGTTTGAGCCGGGGTCAACCTGTGAGGATGGTGGTGCCTCCAGGAGTAACAGGGAAGCTCAGAAGTGATGAGGGTTTGGGGAAAAGATAATGAAGTCCCTTTTGGACATGTTGAGTTCAAGAAGCCTATGAGAATATGAGACTGGAGCTCAAGAGAGAGATTAAGGATCTATGGACCTGAGGATCATCTGCTAGTTTAACCCATGGAAGTTGATGAGTTCACCAAGTGAGATAATATAGGAAAAGAGAAGTCATGATAGCAGATTAGTAAAAAGCAGTGAAACATACCTAGACAATGCACCAGGCTGAATCCTGATGGATAAACCTAGACAAAATCAGGATGAGTCATTTGCCAGCCCAGCTCAACACAGGGAGTTGGTGGGCACTGGGGACAAGGTTAGACCAGAAATACTCAGCAGATTGATTAAGAGAGATCCTGTGCAGCAGGCCAAGGGGAAATCCAAGACTCCTCACAGGGGACCACTACGCAAGGTACTACAACATGGATAGGTGCTAACAGTCAGCTTTGTCACAAAGTACACATTTTCAGGTCACAGATACACAGATACACAGATGCATAGGTTGTGTATGAAGAAAGGAGAAGGTTCCAAAGTTAGGAAGAGCAGTAATGTGGCTCAAACTCCAAAGCTCAGGGTAAGGTCTCACCTAAATTATTCAAGTCAGTCTGCAGAGGAATAACCAGAGCAAGAATCAAGACCAAAGGGGAGTGAGCTACATTTGAATCACACATCCTTCCAGCTGACTGATGGAGGCAGAACCTAGAAGAAATCTACTCTTGCTCAGACCAAGGGGAAATAAAATCAGATATATAGGATTTGTGCTGAATCAGACAACTTTGGGAGCCCCAAAAGCCTGCAGGTCCCCAGTCTGTCCCTGAGATCCTGGAATAACACAACACCGAATACCTCAAGAAACCAGCAATGGGACCAGCCTAGATTCTCACAAAAAGTGTGGCAGAACCCAGCCCTAACATCAAGTCCAAAGTCAGGAGGTAGGCTGAAAGAATGGGCAAAAAGTGAAAAAAAAATCCACCATGATAAGCTATGATGGTGGAGATGCCTAAGATGCCCATGCAGAGCAAGAGAATGACACAACTTGGATTTAATCTCAACTAGATTCACTAGATAAAAATATCTTGTTTAAGAGTTCCTGTGTGTGTATGCGTGCATGTATGTGTATGTATGTGTGAATGCAGGTACAAATATATACATGTATGCATGAATGCATGTATGTATGAATGTATAGATGTATGTCTATATATACATTTATCTGGAATGGGAGTGCTTGAAGGAAAAAAATATAAAAGAAATTAGAGCTATGAAAAAAGGATTAGAAAGGGAATTGACACCTTGGAACAAGAAGTGTAAAACTCAAGTTCAAGCAACAAATTCCCTGAAAATAACAATGAACCAAATAGATGCCAATGACTTAATGAGGGAACAAGGACTATTAACACAAGGTTAAAAGGCTTAAGAAATAGGAAAATATGTAATGTATCTTGTAGCTAAAAACAGTTGACTTGGAAAACAGATCAAGGAGAATAAAAATCTTTGGACTATCTAAGTAGCATGACCAAAAAAGTACCCTATACATCCTATTTCAAGAAATCTTAAAAGAAAACCACCCATACTACTTAGAACCAGAGAGCAAAATGGAAATAGAAAGAATATACTAGTCATCTCCTGAAAGACATCCCCCAATAAAAGTTCCCAGGAACATCACAGTCAAAATCCAGAGCTACCAGGTCAAAGAAGAAGTATTGCAAGCAACTAGAAGAAAGAATTCAGGTAAGGAGGAGCAACATTTAGCATCATAAAGGACTTAGCAGCTACCACAATAAAAATAGAGCAGAGAATTTTTTCCCTGAATTTTTTAAAGAACTCTAAGTGACCCTTTTTCCCTCTCATTTTAATTTTTTTGGAGAGTGGAGGAGAAATCATAGTTAACCATTGCATATATCAGAATCCTCAATTCTTTCAAAGTCATCCTTTTAAAAAAAAAACGTTGTTGTAGTATAATCCCTTGGTTCTGTTCTCTTCACTCTTCATCAGTTCAGACAAGTCTTCCCAGATTTCTGTGAAACTGCCCATTTTCTTGTTCCTTGTTCCTAGCATTTCTTTCATTCATTACTGTGAATTTGTTTCTCATCCCCAGGTGGAGGGAGGAGGTGAAGGAAGAAAGTATAAACATTCATTAATTGTATTTAAAAAAATAAATGCACCAAGAAAACACAGGATTTAAATCCATGCCCTTTAATTACAAATATAGTGCTTTTTTTCCCTCTCTATTCACTATAAGGCTTATGCCCTTTACTAGTCATTGTAGTCACAAAGTTCCAGATTCTAATGTAGCATCATCTAATGGAAGTCAACAGCCTTGGGCTGAAGCTACAATAGTTCATGAGTATCTAGGTAGAAAGAGAATTTCTTGGGCAGCAAATAGAATATGTTTCCTAGTTTAGAGTTAGTAGGTTCTAGCCACCAGGAAGGTCTTCTGGCCAGCGATCTTTAGGAGCTGGATCATGTCTTGGCCCAAACTACATTAGATCTGTCTTTCTGACCCTATGAGTTTCTCAGCCAACATTGACATAATAATCCCCAACATGTTAGCTGGAGCCAGAGGAGAGATGATACCAATTGTTAAATGAAAAGAACTCCCCACTGAATGAGTTGGAGAATTTTGTTTCAGAACTCAAAAATGTCCTTGGAGACTTGATCTGGGCTGTAATGATTTTAAGATGGATGTCCAAATGGAGACAGTATGGAGATGAGTCACAGACTATCCCAACTCCTTCTAGACAGTGAGTTAACCTTGAGAAACATATGCCAGAAGCCCTGGGTTTGAGTCCTTGTCCTTAAACCAGCTACTGGCTATGTAATGCTGGTCAATGTGCTTGCTTCTTCAGCCTTAGTTATATCCTCCACAAATAGGAATATCAAAAATCCCCAGGAAATAAAGACACCAACTACTTCATGGGGTAGCTATGAGGTAATTACCTCTGCAGGGAGGTGGGGCATGGTGAAATGATAGACCCTACACAGTTTTCAAATTGTCTGGAATTTCAAGCAGATGGTCTTGAGTTCAGACTGTTGAATTAAGTTCCCCCAACTTTTCTAAGCCCATTTAACTGTGCTGTCATTTAGACCATAAGACTAGAAGAAGACATTGAATTCATTGTTTTACTAAAATATAGTTTTGCTATGTTACAACATGCTGCTGACTGACTTACCTAGTTACCTAGGTAACTTATCAGAAAATTATCACAGGCTCATAGATGTAGAGCTAAGAAGGGTTTTCCAAATCATTGAGGGTGATCCCCCACATTTTACAGAAGAGTGACAGAGAGATAGAGACAAGTGAACAATCAGGGTCATCGAGCTAGTAAGTATTTGCAACAGGATTTGAACTCATATTTGACTGACTCTGAGTCAGCATCTTACTAGTATGCTTTGCTAGGGTTAGATTTATGCCAACTAAATGTTCCTGGTGCAATCAAATCAGGCTGGTTCTTTGTACCTACCTTTCCTGAACCTCAGCTGTTTAATGGTTCAATCATTTTTTAGTTGTGTCTGACTCCTCATGACCCCATTTGGGTTTTTATTGGCAAAGATACTGGAGTGGTTTGCCATTTCCTTCTCCAGCTCATTTTACAAATAAGGAAACTGAGACAAGCAGGGTTGAGTGAGTAGCCCAGGATCCTACAGTAAGTAAGTAAGTGTCTGGGGCCAGATTTGAACTCAGAAAGATGAGTCTTCCTGACTCTTTCCCCTGAACCACTTAGCTGTCTTTCTAAAACTGCCTTTTCTAAAATTCTTATGGCAGGCATTTATTATCATGGTCTAGAATTTTATCAGGAATAAACTCACCATCTTCTAGACTATGTTCTTCGTTGAAAAAAAAGTAACATTTATATAGCACCTACTGTGTGCCAGGCATTGTACTAAGCAATTTTGGAAATATTGTTTCATTTGTTCCTCACAATAATAATGCAAAGTAGGCATTGTTATTACCCCCATTTTAAAGAAAGGAAAACTGAGCCAGGGGTTATATAACTTGCCCAGGATCATACAGCTAAATGTTTATGCAGTACATATGTGAGATCAGATTTGAACTCAGGTCTTGCCAATTCTATACCTGGCATTCTGTGCTATCTGCCACCTAGTAGTGGAGGAAATGTTTCATCTTAGTTACTATTGGTACATTTCTCCAATGTTTCACAGTCTCTTTTTTAAATATTGATTTTTTTATATTGATACCTCTTGGTCTTGTATCCTTTCTCCTCTCCCCTCCCAGAAAGTTATCCCTGAAACAGATTCTGCAATCTTTCAAAGAACACTAGGGACAACTCAGCAATTCTCTCAGGACTGTAGGACTAGTTTTCTGGACCTGGTGATTTGAACTCATCAAGGGGTGCTAAATGCTCTCTTGCAATCACCTCAGTAACTTTCAATAGCCTCTTGATCAATGCTTGTTGAATCTCATCCAATCCAAAGATGATTCTCTGTGGAAGAGAAAACATCAATGATATTTACCTTCTTTATTGTCACCTCTAATGCACTCAACTATTCCAAACAGTGATCCTGATCTTTCTTTGATAATCTTCTAGTTAAAAATTCACCCTCACAAATCTGACCTCAGACACTTAATACTTACTAGTTGTGTGACCTTGGGCAAGTTCCTTAACTCCAATTGCCCTACCTTCCCCCCAAAAAAATCCAAAAGAAAAATTTCACCCTCAGTTGCCTCTTCTTACTTCTTCTATATATGTCATTTTAAGTCCTGAGTGACAGGGGATCTTTAAAGACTCTGGTCCTAGATCAAATCTGTCAAAGCCACAGTCACTTACCAAATGTTTATTTTGTGCTATGAGCTGTTTTAAGTGCTGAACACAAAGAAAATAAAAATGTAGTCCCTGCCCTCAATGTAAATCTGAATGTCTAGAAGCATGGTGATGCCCTCAACAGAAGTTCAGCATAGACTTTCTATACCTCTTCACATCCTACATCAGAAAATGCCTAAAATAAGTTGTGATTATCATTTGGATTAGGTTCATTATAAGTACCATAAAAGAAGATGCCAGATAACACACGAAGTGATATTTCTTCTTGACTTTGAAGGTAAAATGAAACTATTTGTTTACTATGCACCATCTTTCACTTTGTGGTAACTTCCTTATGTCTATGAATTTTATTTATAACTTTATATATGTAAATATAAATATAAATAGTGTTATGGTTCAATTTCTCTCATCATACTCTATGAAGCAAAGATGGAGTACCAAGTTGAATTCATGTTTATAGATGGTTTAAAATTGTCAGAGGGGCACACTCTACCCCCACCCATCCCTCCCCTCATTGCCAGAATCCTGGTTCAAATCCCCATTCAACCCAACTTACTATTGATTTTTCCCTTATTTCTCTTTTCAAATTCCTGACCTTGCCATCTTTATGCTCACTCTCTAATTCAACATGATCATCATAGTCATCATCTAGAGTAGGAATTTCTATGGAGGAGGAATCACCATCCCGGCCACAATCTGTACCAACTGCCAAGCAGTTAACTATAACATTACCATAAGAGATAATCTTCAGCAGTGTCTTCCCCAGGTCCAATATATGAGCATTGCTTCCAGCCTACCCAACATTCATTGTCTACGAAATCAGCCCCTGTGAAGATGTAACCTGGTAGGTAACTGAATCAGCATAATCCCCACCCTTCAGCTAAGTGTTGTTTATCCACAGCTGCTTGGTATTGACTACCAAAGTTTTCAAGAGTATCAAATAGTGAAATATCAGAAATGAAAGAAGTATCATTATCATGGACATTGCCATTGTACAATAAGAATCAGGGGTCTTTTCCATATGAATTTCCATAACTGTGACATTTGTTTTGATTTGATTTGCATTTCCAGAGTCTATTGTGAGGGACCTGTGGCCTCAAGACCACATGTAGCCTTCTAGGTCCTCAACTGACCCTTTGACTGAATCCAAACTTCACAAAACAAATCCTCTTAAGAAAAGGATTTGTTCTGTAAAACTTGGATTCAGTCAAAAGGCCACACCCGAGGACTAGAAGGCCATGTGTAGCTTCCATGTCGTAGGGTCCCCACTCCTAGTAGTACATAGTAGGTAACTACAAATTAAGTTGACTGACTTGCAACCAAAATCTGGTTTTTTGATGCTTAGCACGTAATAATCACTTAATTTTTTTCATTCATTTCTATCCATTATGTTCCTCTTGGTACCAAAAAGGCAATATGTTTTTCTTTATGAGGAAGGTACCATAAACCTTGTTGCCATTCTAATCCTAAGGCAAATGTCATTGACATAACCTGAAGTCAATAAAAAAGAAATCAATCTACCAAAATCTCCTGTGGATAAGAAGTAATAGCAGTCAGACGAGCTGATTCAAAAGGAATAAACGGGACAAAAATTATTCATTTCGGTTCCTCAGTTTTCAGAGTGGAAAACTCATCATGCAATGTATCATTGGCACTATATAAAGGCTTTGGAAAGAGCACAAATGTATTTAATTCCATATGAAGTTTCCTTGCTGAACCTCCGTGATATAGGATCTTGGATGGTTAAATTTATCTTTGCCTATTGCCAGTTTCCTCCATCAATTCTTGCCTGCTGCTTTAAATTTTACCAAATCTTTGGATGTAAAATCTGGTGAGGGTCTTATAAAATATATTACATGAATCTCTTACAGATTTGTGTTTTTCTTAAAGAAATGTTTAAAACCTGGCCAGAAAAACCTGGGTTTCTGGGAAGTGAATGAACAACTGTGTGGTGTTGGCATCCCACTGAGAACCATGCTGAGCTAATTCTTGCTTCTGAGACATTTGTAACTCTCCAGTTCCATAGCACAAAACAAACCTGAGTCATTTGGCTCCAGAGTTGTTTTCAGAGTATAACTGTTGAGGTCATCCCTTCTTCTCCACTTTTTTGTCCAAGAAGAGACAGAACTAGAGATTAAGTATCAAACCTTTTAAGGAAAGTTCCTAAAATGCTATTAGTGAGTAAAATTAAGCCCGTCAAAAATCAAGTGCCTGCTTGGCCCTTGCCAAAGCACTTGCCCCCAGGCACTGGGGATTCTCTTAGAATTTACATTCTAATATGGGTCATAAAAAGTGTACACAGGCACACACACATGCACACATACACACACACCACACACAAATAAAGGATGAAAGAAAGAAAGAAAGAAAGAAAGAAAGAAAGAAAGAAAGAAAGAAAGAAAGAAAGAAAGAAAGAAAGAAAGAAAGAAAGAAAGAAAGGAAATATAAGATAGTATGAGAAAGACGACACAAGCAGTAGGAAGTACCAGGAAGACTACCTGGAAAAGGTAATGCTTGAGTTGTGTTTTGAAAAAACAGAGGAGTTTTATCAGGAGGTAGTATATTTCAGTCATGGAGGATAGCCAGTGAAAAGACAGGGAAATGGAACTTAGAGTGTCATGTGTAAGGAACAGACATAGTAAAAATTAATGAGTATGTTTGGTTAATTTCTGATCCTATGACTCTTACACAGCAGACTTATTTTTTTTTAATTTCCCCCCATTCTTCAAATTATTCTCTAGCATGTTCTCATCTTGAGTTTGTCAACATATTTGGGATCATATAAAATATGAAAACTTATGTATAAAATATGCCTTGCATTTCAGATATCACTAGTAGGCTCAGTCATCATGGGAAAGTTGGAAGATTTCAGGAAAAAAGTGAAAATAATTCCATTGTGTTCATTTGGGCCTTTGAGATGTTGCATCACCTCATCTTCAATGATCCTTTTTCATATCTACTCAGTAGGCCCTTTGAAGAATATACCTGTATTTTCTCAGGACTCTCTAGCAATTCTATGAGGAAACTCAAGTTGATATTATTAATATCTCATATTTATATGAGTCTTAATTCCACCTTAAGTTTCTTGCTGAACTTCTGCAATATAGGATCTTTTTTCATGGGATAATATATTTATAGTTGAAAGAGAAATTAGAGACCATCTAGTAATTTCTACTCTAATTCCCTCGTTTCTCAAATGAGGAAACTGAGACCTAAGAAGGTTAAGGGGACTTTCCCTAGGTTAGAAGGTAATATGTAGAAGAACTGTGATCTGAACAGAAGCCTTCTGACTCCAGGTTTTCTACACTATGGCATTGCTTTCTTCAAAGGTGATTTTCTCACAACAATCAAGAAAGTAGGTAATACTAATATCACCACATTTTATTGGTAAAGAAATTTAGACTCAGAGGGGTCAAGCAATATAGCAGAAAGAGAACTAACTGTGATAGTCAGAGGGCCCAAAAGATTCTTGATGGTTCATAATTTGGATTATGGATTTATGTCCATTATCATTAATACTGAACCTCACCTTTAGTAGATACTGTGAATGAAGGTAGTAGGTAATAGGTTCTAACACTTGGCTAATCAGATAACATTATGATTACCATCCATAACACAAAGATAAGCTTCTAGAATATTTTAAGGAATGTTTAAAGCTTAAAGATACACAATGAGATATTTAATACTCAGTGCTTTTTTAAAACAATCACTAAACTAAATGATAAATGATTTGCTGCTTCTTTGTTAATGGTAAAAAAAAAAAAGAAAAAAATGTCCCTTTGGACAAAGACATGTTTTTCTTGCCTAATGTCAAAAGTAATACAGAGCACAGAAAACGATATGGCAACAAACTAACACCAATGCTTTGTCAGCAAAATACTATTGGATGATGCATAGATAACAGTGCTGAATATTTAAAGAAGGAAGCTTTGGGACAAATTACACAGTATGGGAGGTTTGCTACATAGTTGGATAAAAGTGCAGATGTTTCTAAAGTGTCTTAGCTTATGGTATTTGAAAGATTCTGTTTCAATAATGAAATACATGAAGAGCTATTTATGCATGAGCCACTAAAGGAAAACTATTTTGGAGAAGATATATCCTTAATAGTAAATGACTTATTTAATAAAAATAAAGTTTTATGGGGGGAAAAATTGTGTAAGTGTAGCCACTGAAGGAGCAGCTGTTTTGACTAGAATAAAAAAGGGATTACAGGATAAGGTTACAGAGATGGTACCACACGTGAAATTCATTCTCTGCCTTATTCCTTAAGTAAGCCATTTCGGCAAAGAAGTTGGAGTGAGTGGAACAGAATATCATGGTTGTGGCTAATTTTATTAAAATCAAGATTTTAAATATTAGAATCTTCATAATGCTTTGAAATAAGATGGGAAAAGGCTATGAAAACCTTTTTATCTTACAGAAATTACCTGGTTATCTCATAGAAAAGGGCTTAAAAGATATGTCAAAAGTTAAAGGCAAATTGTACACAAATGTGAAAGATGAAGAGATGAAGCTTACTTATGAGCTAGTCCAAAAATGGTGTAACACACAGAGAGAGTTTGGTGTAGAAATATATTTGACTTTACAGGGAAACATAGGAAAGAGACTGGGAGAGAGGAGAGAATATGAAGGAAGATACATTTAAAGAGGAAAAGCAAAAAAACATAAGCTCAAAAGAGGTATTGTAAGGAAAGGCTTAAAAGGAAAGAAAGTGTGAAAACCTGTGACTTTGTCATACGCAGGGAAGAAAAGTGGAACAGGAGAGGGAGCAGAAGTTAAGTGCGTCAAGCATAGAATATTGGTGCTAGGCATACTCCTCTCCTACTGAGCACTTCTTTATAAGAAAGGGACAGAGGGGGAAATATAAGAGAATAATATAGAAGGGAATATACCATTAATGAGCATAATTGTGAATGTAAAAGTTATGAACTTACCAATAAAATGGAAAAGATTAGCAGAATCGAACAATGAAAAATATCTCATCCTCTGCCATCACCTTTCCTTTCACCTTCAATCTTTTCCATCATCAGGATATGTTCCAGTGAATCTTATCTTATTATTATATGACCTAAGCATTTGTTTCAGCTTCACTATTTGACCTTCCTATGAACAGCCTCAATTAATTTCTTTAAATACTGACTGATTGATCCCCTTGATGTTCAAGGTACTCTCAAAGTTTTCTCCAGTGCCACAATTCTAAAGTATTGATGCTGCAGTGCTCTTCTTTCTTTGTAGTACAACTCATAGACATAAGTTGCTACTGGAAAAGCCACAGTGTGGGCTGTGTGGTCTTTTGTCATCATGGTGATACCTCTGTTTTGTAGTATGCTATCCAGATTTGCCACTGCTTTCTTTACAAAGAGCAAATATTTTAATTTCATGGATTCAATCACCATCCACAGTGATTCTTGAGCCCAGTGAAATTTGACACTCTTTCCATTTCTTCTCCATCTATTTGCCAAGAAGCGATGAGACCAGTTGCCATGATTTTAGTTATTTTAATGTTAAGCTTCAAGCCAACTTTTATATTCTCTTATCTCACCCTTATCAAGAGGCTTCTTAATTCTTCACTTTCTGCTATCAGAGTGGTATCAGCTGCATATTTGATCTTGTTTATATTTTCCTGGCATTATTAATTTTGGCTTTTGATTCATCCAGCCTAGAATTTCTCATGACATACTCTGCATATAAGTTTAAAAAAAGGAGACAACATACAGCCTTGCCCTCCCTTTCCATTTGTAAACCAATCCATTTTTCCATTTTGAATTCTAATTGATGATTTTTGACCCAAATACAGGTTCCTCAGGAGACAAGTAAGGTGAACTGATATTACCATCTTTTTGAGGACTTCCCACATTTTGTGATCCACACAGTCAAAAGCTTTAGTGCAGTCAATGAAGCATATGTAGATGTCTTTCAGTAACTCCTTTTCTGTCTCCATAATCTAATAAATATTCGCAATTTGGTCTCTAGTTCCTCTGCCTCTTTGAAAACCAGCCTGCTCTGAGGCAGGGCCAAGATTACAGGGAGAAGCCAGGAACTTGCATGGGCTATTCGAAATCACCCTGCAAATAATTTTAAATAGCACCTCAAAACAAATTTTGGAGTGTCAGAACCCACAAAAGGACAGGATGAAACAATTTTTCAACCCAAGAAAAGTTAGAAAGTCAGAAGTAAAAGTCTATCAGACTGAGGTAAGACTGGAGCACCATTCAACTCAGACTGTGTCAGCACAGGCTGAGGTCCAGTAAACCAGCATCAGATCTTTGGGGTGATTAAATCAGTAGCATCAGTGAAAACTTCCAAAGTTGATAACCTACAGGTGTTGAGAGGGTCAGACAATTGGCCTGAAAGATATTACAGGGGTCCCTTTGCTAGTAGTAAGAGCAAGATTCTACTGCATTGCCTGTTTTCTGATTTGAGTAACAGCCCTGGTTTGTAGTCCCAGGGCAAAGAGGATCCCTAGTTACATCAGAGTTTGTGCTCACAGGAGACTAGGAACCCTGGTCACAGTTCCAGGGTGGGAAAGAATACTTGTGTTCACTCATAGACAAGAATAAAGACCAGGAGAGTAGTTAAAAAGAACCTGTCAGTAGATAATAACAACTTGGAAGAACTTGAAATTTACAGACTCCCCAGACCTAGCTCTAAAAAAGCTGCACAAAACCTGAAGTTTGAGACAGTGCCCTCTCTATCCTGACAGCAGAAACCAACTATAACATCAAGATAAAAGTTAATAAATAGGCTGGAAAAAATGAGCAATCACAACAACAAAAACAACCTGACCATAGAAAGTTATAAGAATGACTGGGAAGATCAAAACACAAACACAGAAGAAGACAGCAAAATCAAAACTGCTACAAATCCTCAAAGGAAAAATTGTGAGTTGGTCTCTGACCCAAAAAGACTTCCTGGAAGAGCTCCAAAAAAGGATTTTAAAATTAAGCGAAAGTAGAGTAAAAATAGGGGAAAGAAATGATAATGATACAACAACATCATGACAAAAGTATGAATGTCTTGATAAAGAAGGCACAAAAAATAATGAAGAAAATTACACCTTAAAAAACAGAACAAGGCAAATGGCAAAAGAGGTACAAAAATCTAATGAAGAGAAAGATGCTTTAAAAAGTAGAACTGGTCAAATGGAGGAGGCATTAAAAATTGATTGAAGAAATGGCTCAAAAATTAAAATTGGGCAAGTGAAAACTAATGGCTGCACACAATATCAAGAAACAATTAAACAACATCAAAAGAATGGAAAAGCAAGAAAATATGAAATATCTCTTTGAAGAAATAACTAAACTTAAAAAGAGACTGAGGAGAGATAAATTAAGAATTATTGGACAATATGATCAAAAAATGAGCCAGGATATTGTCTTTCAAGAAAATGTAAAGGAAAAAATGGATATTTTGAACCAGAGGGTAAAATAGAAATTGGGGGGGGGGGTGAATCTTCCTGTTGAAAGGTATCTTAAAATGCAAATGCTCAGGAATATTTTCACCAAATTCTTGAGCTCCCAGGTAAAGAAGAAAATATTGCAAGCAGCCAGAAACACTTCAAATATCATAAAGCCTCAGTCAAGATAACACAAGATTTGCAACTTCTACATTAAAGGATTCACAGGGTTGAAATATAATATTCAGGAGGGCCAAGGCACTAGGATTACAACCAAGAATCACATACCCATCAAAACTGAGTATAATTCTTCAGGACATTGAATGAAATAGAGGACCTTCAAGCATTCCTAATGAAAAGAACAGAGCTGAATAGACAATTTGAATTTCAAATACAATACTCAAGAGCAGCATAAAAAGGTAAATGTGAAACCCAAGTTTGGAACTGTGCCCAAAGGGCTATAAAACTACCCAAGCCTTAGACCGAGCAGTACCACTACTAGGTCTGTATTCCAAAAAGATAAAAAAGAAACAAAAAGGAAAAGGACCTATATGTACAAAAATATTTATACTAGTTCTTTTACTGGTAGAATTGGACATTGAAGGGATGTCCATTAATTGGGGAATGGCTGAAAAGTTGTGGCATATGATTGTGATAGGATACTATTGTACTATAAGAAATGATGAATAATATGCTCTCAGAAAAAACTGAAAAGACTGACATGAACTGATGCAATGTGAACAGAACTAGGAAAATATTGTACACAGTAAAAGCAATATAGTATTATGGTCAGCTTTCAATAATACCTATACTCAGCTATATAATGATCCAAGATAATTCCAAAGTACTTATGATAAAAAAAATTCTACCCATCTCCAGATAAAGAACTGAAGAAGTCTGAATGCAGATTGAAACATACTTTTTTTGCTTTTAAATTTTTCTTGTTTTTTTAGTGTTTTCTTTCACATGATTCATATGGAAATGTTTTGCATTACTGCATATGCATAACCTATATCAAAATGCTTGCCTTTTCAATGAGAGGGAAAGAAATGAAGGGAAGTAGAAATATATAGAGGAACACTAAAGGAATTCCTGAAGAATGAAGAGCTAGAAGTAAGAGGAGAAGTTAAGGAGGCTAGTTATGGCTCAATGTCAAGAAAATCTTCTGAATAATTAGAACTATCCACAAGACGAGTGAGTTACTTTCTAAGATAGTGACTTCTTCTTCACATAGAAGCTATAAAGATCATCATTAGGAACATAAAGAAAATTCCTATTCATATGTACAGTAGTTTGGACTAGATGCCCTTTGCCCTTTCAGCTCTGAGAAGCTACAAAATAGAATCTAATTTGATTATTTTTGAAATCACAGATCTGAGATAATAGATGAATTCAAATTTAGCCTGAGATGCTTCTTAGATATGTGACCCCGAGCAAACAACTTAACCCCTATTTGTCTGTTTCGCCATTTCTAAAATGGAGATAACAATAGCACTACCTCCTAGCTCTGTTGTAAGAATCAAATGACGTAAGAATTGCAAAGAATTTATTTATTTTAGTAAATACCAACCTTACATATCAAGTGCTATATAAATGTTAGCTATCATCATCAGTATTATGAATGGTAAATACTAATAATATCTATACAATGCTAAATTGTCCAAAGGACAATGCCCAAAAGAAAAATGAAAACCACAATACATCTACAATTATCAATATTATTTTTTTTAGTTCTACTATGTCACATAAGTGGTACTGGTCAAATGGTATAGGCTCTTTAATAACTCTTTGGGCATAATTCAGGATTGCTCTCCAAAACAGTTGAATCAGTTCACAATTCCATCAACAGTGAATTATTATCCCAATTTTTCCCCATCTCCTCCAACCTTTGTCACTTTCCCCGTTCAATCATTTTAGTCAGTCTGATAGATATAAAATGATATCTTAACATTGTTTAAATTTTCATTTCTCTAATGATATAGAACATTTTTTATTTTCACATGACTATAAATTTCTTTGATTTTTTTCACTGGAAAACTGCCTTTGACCATTGATCAGTTGGGGAATGATTCATATTCTTATAGATTTAACAAAGTTCTTTATATATTTTAGCTATGAGACCTTTATCTCATAAGCTATCATTATTTTACCCAGTTTTTGATTTCCTTCTGATATTAGCTAAATTTGTTATATTTTTAGAAAAAAAATAATTTCATGTAATTAAAATCATCCGTCTTATGCCTCATACACTTCTCTAAATTTTATTTATTCATAAAATAGGTAATACATTCCATATTCTTCACATTTTCTTATAATATCTATCCTTGTATCTAGATCATATGTCCATTCTGAGCTTATCTTAGTAAGTGGTGGAAGACATTGGTCTATGCCAAATTTCTGCCGGACAGTTGTCTAGTCTTCCCAACAACTTTTACCAAATAATTTATTATTATCCAGAAAACTGAAGTCTTTACACTTATGAAATAAAAGGTGACTCTATTTATTCGCTGTTGTAAATTGTGTATCTACTCTGTTTTACTGGTTTCTCTTTCTTACCCAGTACCAGACAGTTCTGATAACTACAACCTGATAATACAGTTGAAGATCATCCTTACTCTACATTTTTGTACATTGGTTCCTTTGATATTATTGAGGTTGTGTTTTTCAAAATGATTTTTAAAATTTTTTTATAAAGCAGGAAATATTTTTGGCAATTTAATTGGGATGGCATTGAGTATATAAATTAATTTAGGTAAAATTGTCATTTTTTATTATATTGACCCTACCTTTCCATGAACAATTACTATTTCTCCAGTAACTGAAATCTGATTTTATTTGTATAAAAAAGTTTGGGTTTTTTAAGTGTAATTTTGTTCATATTGTTCCTGGATCTGGTTTGGAGGGTATACTCCCAAGTATTGTATCCTCTCTAAAGTTATTTTAAATGGAATTTCTCTTGCTATTTCTTCTTGCAGGGTTTTGTTTGTGATATTTAAGATAGCTGATGATTTATGTTTATTGCTTTATATCCTGCTACTTTGCTAAAATTATTAGTTGTTTAAACTAATTCTTTAGTTGAGTCTTTGAAATTTTCATGAATATCATCATATCATTTGCAAAAGGAGGTAGTTTTATTATCTCATTCCCTATTCAGATTCTTTCTGTTTCTTTTTCTTTTCTTATTTCTTATCCCTCTTTGCTAGAATCTATTCTGTATAACTTGCTATTCCTTTAAATATGTAATAAAGTTACTATGTAATTTCCTTTCTCTCTCTTTTTTTCTTCCCTTCTCTCCCCACCTCTCCCTAGAGATGGCTATCATTAGATATAAAGAGGTGTATCTATAGGCGAAGTCATTCTATGTATCTATTTGTCATTTTTTCCTCTGGATTCAGATAGCATCTTTCTTCATAAGTCTTTTGTAATCAATTTGAATATTTGTAATAGTTAAAATGACTTAGTCACTCAAAGTTGTCCTTAAAACAATGTTGATGTTATTATATACAATGTTCTCTCTCTTTTTTTTTGCTCTTCCTTACTTTCTTACTTTGTGCAAGTCTTTCCATGTTTTTCTAAGATGACTGAGCTCATCATTTCTGAGTAAGTAATCACCCATGAAAAACTAGCTTGTAATCTCTCTACATGTCAGACATTTTTAGAGCACAAAGAAAGGTGAGATCATATTAGGTTTAAGGATTCTTGAACTTTTTTATGTCTTGGATCCCTTCAGCAGTCTAGGGAAGCCAGTGGACCCTTCTCAGAAGAATGTTTTTAAATGATTGAATAAAATGCTAAATTTTGTTTAAAAATCTAAATAAAAATTAGTTTTTTGTATACAAATTCATAGGTCCCTGGAATTCTAAGAACTCCTATATTAAAAGTTTGCCAAGTCCTCAGCATCTTTATTGATCATTTCGACATGAATTATTTTTATGATAGTATTAGATGAGGAAAACAAGCATCAGAGGATTCAGAGAAGGGAAATGAGACTGGAGTAGGAGGTAAGGGAAAGAATAAAACTAGGACTCAAATTCAAACTCAGGTCCTTCATGCCCAACTCAAGTCCCTGTTCCATTACATCATCCCCTCCATCTAGGGAGTATAGTAGACAGTGTGCTGGTCCTGCAGTCAGAAATATCTGTGTTCAAATTCAACCTCAGACACCTACTAGCTGCATGACCTAGCACAAGTCACTTAACCTCTCTTAGACTCAGTTTTCTCAACTGCAAGATGGGTCATAAAAATTACCCTTACTTTCCAAGGTTCATGAGAGGATCAAATGAAATAATAATTGTAAAATGCCTAGCAAAATGTTTGGCAAATAGTAGACACTTAATAAATGTTTGTTTCCTTCCACCTTTCCATAACTGGATATGCATTCCATTGAATGCCGTAATACGAGTAATACAGGAGGGAGAACACAGCATAAATACAATAGCATAAAACCTGAAGCCATTCCTCTTGATAATCTAGATGGAATGAAAGAGGTAGAGTGCTGGCTGGGTTTGTGTTGATCAAGGGGTCAAAAAGCCAGACTATAGTAAACAAAAAAGAACTTTCAGCTATGTATACTTAGACTCATGTTCATGTGCAAATGTATAATCGAATTTTTATTTTTAATAGAAAATTATGATGGACAAGAATGCAATGTAATGGTAAATTTTGGTTTGGTTTTTGTTACTTGGCCAGTACAACAAGACACATAAATTCCCATAAACAGGGAAATAGGGAAAGGTTCAGAGACACACTAGAGAGAAAATGGCTGTTGAATAGAATTGAATAAAACAGTCATTTATGGAGGAAAGCAGGAAGAGTCTGCATGATTTTGTAGGACAGGAATTCTTCCAGCAATCTGATCTGTGGGACATATGCTGTGACCTCTTGCTTAAGGATGTGCATTTAGAAGGACTCAGCCATTACTTATTGGTCCCCATGAATAGGTCCTTATATTTATGATGATTTTGACCTAATCAGAAAGAACCACAGCCTCAACTAAGCTATGGGAGTTGTAGAAAGACTATAAACTCTTTTTTGAGCACATCACTTTGAGATTCTGCAAGCTCTCCCTTGGATTGCTATCAAGGGGTGGGGAGGGGATCATTCTCTCCCAGCAGCAGTGGAAGCTACAAGCATGTGACAGTTTGTTTATTAATATGCGTGCTTCAGGGACTTTTGTGGTTTTAGTGTAACTAGGAGACAGAAAACTGAGACCCCCCACCCATAAAGAATATTCAATATGTTCTCCTTGGTAGAGCAAGGGGAGTCTGGGGGAGCCTATTTCTAAAAGTCTGTTATGATTGGGACTCTATTTGACTGCTTCAGAGAACAAGCAAATCTTCTCTGACCTGTTCCTGACAGCTAACTTTATGACAGGGGGAAAATCTTTAAACTAGCTTAGCCAGAACTGAATATACGTACAAAAAGTTCAGAAGAGAAAGGAACCCTCTCTTCTATCTTGCTGAGGAAAGTCTGAATTCTTAGAAACTTCAACGTGTGCAGAAAGGTAGGAATGGCCTTATTTCTCCACTCACCACCATGTGATCAGAAATGCATGGTACCTATTTCTTCCATATTGATTCTGTTTATGCTTTTCTAATCTAAGGCAAATGTGTATCAGAGATAGAATGGACCAGATCATGTTCTTGTGGGCATTGCAATGTCAGCTAGATGACTACAGCTTGAGCAGCAGGAGTCAACAGCAGTCTTCATGTAGACATGTTAGAGAAGACAAGTCTGATGAGTATCCATTTGTGAGGAATAATATCCTTGATCCAGGTTAGTGGTGGATTAATTTGGCAACCAAAGCATTATGTTCAAGAAGCAAGAGAGGGACTCCTCTATAGCGATGGCATACCCAGACCTTGATTGCATAAACCTTGTCATTTTCTACTTTAAGCTCAAATCCATTCTCCCAGTGACTGAGTGGGGATGGAGGAGAGTGCACCCTAGGTTGGACAATCTTTAAGTGTTTTGCTTCAGATATCACTAATATCTTTTCCATAAACATCTCTTGGAAAGGATAAATACTGTTCATTGGTAAGTTAAAAGAGGAAATTAAGGTGTGACATACAAGAAGTTCAAGTGACAAAACTTGGGGGTAATAATTTTATTAATTGTGGCTAGCAAATAATTAATGAAAGGATGGACATTTGGCCATCTCTGATAAACTAAAGATGAATCTTGGTGGCCTCTTGATGCTTATATGCCCTTGGAAGAGTGGGTGTTCCAGACAAGTGGTTATCAACTGATTCATTAACAATTAATGAGAGAATGAATATTATAATGAGAGATGGACCTATTCTAATGAAGGTCTGGGGACTGTGACTCGGATGACACAGTCTTAGACAAAGAGACTTACCATCACCCAGACCAGTCTGACTAGAATAAAATGGGCCAGATTTCGTCTAGACTAAAATCACTTTGCCTTTTGATTAGATGTAAACTTTCCCAGCTGAATAAATCTCTTCCCAAGATTTTATCTCATTATCAGCCCTGCCTTCAAAGTTTGGCTGAATAATCTACAGGGGTAAATTTCTGAGTGAGGAATTAGGAGGTAAAACCTTCTGGATCTCCAAAATTAACAACTGGTTATTTAGTGTGAGGGAAATAATCACTTCAACCAAGCTTAATTGGGGGAATGCCAATGGACTGGCGAACACTGGGGAGGTACTGATTAATTTGTCACCTGATATTGGGGAAATATTTATAAGTTGATTAATACTAGGGAAAATATATTTGGTGAGATCTTGTGAATTATATTGTTGGAAAGATACCCCCACAACCCTACATGGTTACCCCTAGAACACTGAGAGGAGATGTAACCAGCCACTAGGGTCCTAAACTACTAGCTAGTGAGAACTGGGAGAGTGAGGCCAGAACCTATATATTTTAAGTATATTTTCTAGAAATACATCCTTGATATAAACTATGACCAAGTTTTGTTGTGAACTTTTGTTTTGTTTTAAATCTGGGGTAGTGACAAAATGAGAAAGAGAGAGGAAAAGAATCCTAATAACCTCTGTGAGTTCAAGTTGTCCCCAGGATGAAGGCATATTTTTTGTGAGTCCAGAAGAGTAAGGCTCTCCTAATGGGAAGGGATCCCTGACCCACAGGTGATAGGAGTTAATTATGAACCTACCAATGCCTGGTGGTGGGAAGGGAGGGAGAGGTGGAACTTTTCTATTTAACTTCTGCTGTCTAATAAAAATATCTTGTATTGGTTGAAAGTATGAGAGGGCTTTACATTTCCTTTGAAAGCTACCTCTACAACCTGAGAACAATTCCAAGAATAAATAAAACTTCTGTTCTCCTGTCCTTCAATAAAAAGGAAGTAATGTATAGGAAAGAACGTTTTCCTCTCTAAGAGATGATGAGCAAATTTCTCAAAGTCTGCCCAGGGAAATACAGATGGAAAAAAATTAAGACTTCAGTCAAAGCAGTGAGGAAGAGGAGCACTGCTTCCTCTTGGGCTTCCTCTGGTCTGCCCATCAGCACCTTGGTTTGCAGTGCACCCAGCTGGGCCCTCCACACTTTAAAGCCGACTTATTTCTCCCTTCTTCCATGAAGTTACCCCTCCCAGTCGTTAACAACCATTCTTTCAAATATTCAAAACACTATTGTATATATCGCTTTCCGCTGACAATACTTTGTGTCCTTTCATGTTTTTCCAACCTTCTATGTATCTGCCATATTCATTGTGATATGTGTCTATATAACTATGTATCTTGACATTCTGTGTATGCAGCATATTGTGTATATACACAATATACATATATCACTATATACATGAAGGATATGCATATGTGAACGTACATGTGATACATTACAAATATATGTGATGAACATTTCTCCAGTTTTAGAAGCTAGATGGCACAGTGGATAGAGTGCCAGACCTGGAGTCAGGAAGATGCATCTTCCTCATTTCCAATCTGGTTTCAAACACATCCTAGCTGTGTGACCCTGGACAAGTCACTTAATTCTGTTTGCTTCAGTTTCCTCATCTGTAAAATGAGCTGGAGAAGGAAATGGCAAAGCCCTCCAGTATGTCTGCCAAGAAAACCCCAAATGGGATCACAGAATCAGACAAGAATGAAAAATGGCTCAACAACAACAAATGTGCGCATACATGTACATATACACATGCATAGAAATGTATATATGCATATTATATGTGTGTATATACATATATGTAGCCAATATTCAGCATCTGAAAGTTCAAATATCACCACTTCCAAAATTCTCCTCAGTAGTAAGCTAATTTTCACTTTCAAGCTGGCAACATTGGGGATGATGTGCAGTAGAGAAAAAAGTGAGAGGCGTGATGCACGCAAGTTTGTGGAAATGCTGGGACCCAGTAGTTACACCATCAGTCTTGTTCACCCTACTGTTTTAAAGGCTTCCTCATGCATTCATTGCATATTTTCATTGTTTGCCATTAAAATGCAAATTTATTGTTGTGGTTATGCCCCTGAAGCATAGTGCAACTCCTTTGGTCTCTACACTTAAGTGTACAAAGTTAAGTGATGAAGCTTAGTGAGAAAACAAAAGAGTTGATAAACTTCATGCCAGATATTCTGCAGTTATGCTTGGTCCAAGTTTGTCGTTAGTAAATAAATGACTAGTTAGATCTCCATAAAGGAGGAAAGCTTTCATCAAAGTCTTTGTGAATCCCATCCAAAAGTGCTAAGTACTCCATGAGGGGGTCAAAATAATGGAAAAGTAGTTGAGTTTGTGGGTAGCTGAGATAGTGGGAGAACGAAAAGTGTGATCCATATGGTTTAATGTTAATGGATATAAGATCTTCCCACCCATTAATAGGTTTCATTGTGGAGCCCATTGAGGGAAGCTTGCTTAGAGGAAGACTTTCACAACCTTTGCTAATTTCTAATTAGCCACTGAGTTAGGATGGTAGTGATGCCCTTTGGCTCTGAGAAGAGTATATAAGAGCAGATCAGTTCATATTCATGAGCATCTGGAAAATGCCCATGAAAATATAGATTTTAAATGCCACCCAGCACCACATCTTTGAGCCAACTTATGAATCTGAAAATCATAAAAGCCTTTGAAGCTCATCGTACCAGAGAAATCTACTGCCATGTCTGTGACTTCTTGAATGTGAACCCAGAAACCACCATGATGGATTTCTGGAAATCTGTCCCTATGCTTCAAGTCACTGACTACATTAATGTAGCCAAGGGAAATGTTTCACAGTCTACTTTGAACAACTGCTGGGAAAAAAAAACTTGGCCTGTTTGAATCTAGGATTTGGTGCTGATGGAGCAAAGAGGTAGAATGTTGAAGCAATCCTGAGGGTGAAACACACCATCAGAGGCAAAGGATTTGAGGATATAGGGGAATATGTCTCTGATATCCAGCAGGGGCAACTCCAGGAGCTCATGAATGAGTTGCTGGGGAGCTTGCAGCCTCAAGGCCACATGTGACTCTCTAGGTCCTCAAGAGTAGCCCTTTGACTGAATCCAAACTTCATAGAACAGTGAATTTTGGATTCAAATTACCCTTGAAAACCTAGAAAACCACATGTGGCTTCAAGATGGCGGGTTCCCCATGTCTGACTTAGCTGCTACATTCAATAGCTCAGCAAGACCTTTAGAACAGTGAAGACAATGGTGATGAACAAGCAACCAAGACTGTGTCACTCACACTTTCCAAACCTGAAGGGTGGCTTGACATTAGTGACATCCCAAGGCTGCCTAATACCATCATTAACCACAACCTCAAGGCTAAACATCAATTCATCTCTGCTATGCTCCCATAGTCAGAGACCTGAGGAAGCAGGTGCTGACAGATTATTTCAAGTTTGTGTGTCCTTCATAATCTCCAACATCATCCTCCAGTCAAGAGGAACAGAGTGTTAGAAGTTATATCAACCCCTTACCAGTCTCAGTGTCTTCCAATAGCAGTGAATAAAGTCCTAGGAAACTCTCTTTTGCTTTTCAGAAATGAGCCATGGTAGAGAGGTTTAACCACAGCTTAGCATACAGTGCTATATCCTCAGACCACCATCTGACAGAGTGGATGGTAAGAATCAAGTTAAAAATGTTTTAGTTTTAAGAATTTTATTTTTTATATTTATGGTACTATAGATTCCATGTGTTGTGAAAAGCGATTATTGTCTGAAACAAGGTGGTTTTTAAAATTTTTTATTGAGATGTTAGATCAAAAGGTCATAGAATTCTGGGGAATTATCAGCAAGAACAATGTTTTACATGCTACCAATTTTATTTTCTATACTGCATTTTATGGCCTATTTCATGATTATTGTATTAGGAAAGGATGCATATCATAAGAATTAATATTTTATTATGAAGAATTAGATGCATAAAAGCATATTTTCAGCAATCTCTAGTGAAATATTACAGTTTTTGGTGGTTATGGGAACCTAACTCCCTATTTCCCATGAGTTCAATGTATCAGCATTTGCATTTTTTAATTTTTGCCATGTTTTGTAGGAATGTTACGCTGAGAAAGCTGAGTATTGACTACATATGTATATGTATATACATATATGTATAAATATATGTTTATATTGATTTTGCATAATTTACATTTCCCAATCTTCTCCTCTTCCCTTCTCTCCTTGTCTCTATACTACCCCTCTGTCTCTGTCTGAATCTGTCTCTGTCTTTCCTTCTCTGTCTCTCTCTGTCTCTCTCTCTCTCCCTGTCTCTCTGTCTCTCTCTGTCTCTCTCTCTGTCTGTCTCTCTCTCTCTCTTCGTATCACCCCTCCCTCCCTGTTCTTTCTTCTCTCTCTTCCTCTCCCTGTCTCCTCATTTCATCCCTTATTACAAAGAAGAATCAAAAAGGGGTATACATGAATGTATGTATGTGTATTTTCATAACAGCAAAATGCCATTACATTCATGTACTTTATTTAATAATTCTCCATTCAATATGACTTATTATGTTCCAGTTTGTTTTTCCTACTACACAAAGTATTGCTGCAAATATTGCAGTGTTTTCTATGACTTTGTTGACTTTCTTGGGATAAATGCCTACCAGTGAAATCTCTGAGGTGAAAGGTATGGAAATTTAAGTACTTTCTTAACGTGATACCAAATCCTTTGAGAATATCTGGACCATTTCATAAATCTACCAACAATTCATCAGTGTGGACACTGTTTCACAACTCCAACTTTGCCTAGAGTCAGTCATATTGTATCATCTTTGTGAAATTTCTGCAAGTAAGAGCAAATATTACAGTTGTGTTGACTTGTATTTCTTTCATTTTTGCACGTGATTGTTAATAGATTGAAAATTATTTTCCTGAAAACTGTGTGTCTGTATCTTTTAAGTATGTCTTTCGATAAAGCACTTTCAGGTTATGTATTCCTGTAAGTTTCCAATTTATCTTGACACTGTATATGCAGATTTAATGTTGGGGCCATTGACCCCTTCCCTTCTCCTTATTTCTTTTTCTTTATTTAAAACTTTTCAATTTCACATAACTAGACTTATTTTGTTTTATTCACCTCTGGCACCTGTGAATAGAAAGAATAACAATACCTGAAGAATTGAAACAATGCTAAGAAGCTTCAGTGACAACATTTGACCCCTAAAAATCTTTGAGAAGCTACTTCTCTTCATTATTGGCAAATGTGGGTGTAAATATAAAGGTATAAACAATTACAGGTAATGTCAGAATTTTTCATTTGCTACCTCGTTGTTTTAACCCCTCCCATTTTAATCCATTGCTGTAAAGATGGCTGGGGGATGGGCAGGGAGAGAGGGCGATTTTATTTAGTGTCTAATATCTGGCCAGAATTATACTAGGCAACAGAAGAAATAAAAATAAGAATGAAACATACTCTATTTATAATAATTTACTCATTTAATTTACTTTAATTTACTAAGTAACTATTACCTGGTAGATGCTACTAGGTGCCTAGGGAAACAAAGACAAAATCCAATCTTCTAAGAAAAACATACAGGGGTAAGGAGAGGGATAAGAGAAGGTTTGATTAATTGAGGGCTCTGAGTATTTGGTAGCACATCTGATTATAGTCTCTGCTGTTTCCTTAATTCCTATACATGGTCTACAACTATCATCTAATTTTCCTTAATTATATACTTGCAATGTTTGCCCCCTCCTTCACAAAAAATAAAATCCCCTGTAATCAACTCCCCAGTCTCTCAAACCAGGATAAATTCAGTCTAATCCCCCCACCTCAATTAGGGCACATTGATGCCACAAAGCTCTTTTTATTCCCCAAACTGAATTTAAGCTGGGACAAATCGCCTTTATTTTCAAGGAGGTTGATTGCTATTAGTGTATGAGGAAATGAACAAACAGCTAATATTATTTTCTTCAGCTTTCTAATTGATTGTAGTATATAGACCTAAGAATTGGTGCTGTAAACTACTAAGAATACTTCATCAGCTTACCTGTTTGCCTATGTTGCTTTCACCAAGTGTATTTACCAAGTATCTTATGATTCAAGTATTCAAGTTTTCTAAACATTTTATTATGATAGTTATCTTCCACCTTCATGTGTTGGGGATTTCCTGTGATTTCAGCTGCAGAGGTTTACATAGGATTGCTTGTCTTGATACTAGATATTAACAGATGATAGATGACCACACAACCAGCCTCTTGCAAGGGGTTCAGTGTACAAGGGGTAATCTATGTTGAAGATGATGGAATTCCCTGAATCCATTGTTTCTGTTGTTCTTTGTCTTTCCAGAAGGTAGGTAGTTCAGATAGGGAGTTAGAAAGCAGGAAGATTTGAGTTCAAATCCTGTTTCTGATTCTTATGAGTTGTATGATCCTGGATATGTCATTTTACCTGGAAATGTATTCATTTCCTCATCTGTCAAATGGAAATAATTATGCCTCACAGTGTTGTTGTGAGAAGAAAGTGAGATACCATTGAAAAAGACACTTCACAAACCCTAGTATGTTACATAAATATTAGTATCATTTAAGTATCAGAAACAAGGGAAAATGCCAAATGATTGCAAAGACCCATATATAGTATTATGACTGACAAGGATAATTGAAAAGAAATCAAATCTATCAATTCATGACCCTACTCTAACATGTTTATCAATTATTTGTGAGAATGATCAAAACCACACATCGGAATAGAATAGAAACATGCTTATTAAGTGCTTATTATGTGCCAAGCATAGTGATAAATGTTGAAGATAGGAATGAAACAGTAAGACAGTCCCTGTTCTCAAGGAGCTCATGTTCTCATTAGAGGAGAACATATAATGGAGGGTCCAGCTTCATGGCAGATGGCAATACCAGGTGGTCTTTATAGTCTGACAGGCAAAGCAGATGGTAATTCTCGATGGAACTTGGGGGATATATGGAGAGTATCTTTAATGAAAATATTAAAGGAAACAGGCAGGTTTTTGTGAACAATATTCTATAGCAGGCCATATGTTTATTCTCACACAAATGACTAGAACATACAAAAAAATTCAATATATCACTGGTAATTATTTTTATTTTAAAAATTGTGATTCTGGGCTTGATAGATATGGAATTTGAACGTTTCTTTGTACAAAGAACAGAAAAAGGGATTGTATGTGAAAATACAAATCACATAATATGTATTATATATGTACACACACACACACACACACACACACACACTAAATTAAGCAAATTAGCTCCAAAAGCTGTCCTACTTATTTTGGTTTCCATCAAAATCATCTTTTTAAAATATTCCATTCATGTTCTTTCTTTTGTCATTCCTTCCTTTTTCCATCCCTCATTGTATTTCTTTCATTTCCTTCCTCCCTCCCTCCCTCCCTCCCTCCTTTCCTTCCTTCCTTGCTCCCTCCCTTCTTTCCTTCGTTCGTTAGTTCATTTGTTCATTCGTTCGTTCGTTCGTTCGTTCATTTGTTCCTTCCTTCCTTCCTTCCTGTCTTTATTTCTTTGGTTCTTTTATGGTTCTTTTTTCATTCTTTCACACCACTCTGATCTCCTCCCTTTTCCTTTCCTTACCCCATTAAAAAAGCAACTATGGTGTAACAAGTTCACGTAGCAGATTCACATGTTGGCAATTTCCAAAAATGCGTATCTCCTTCTGACCCATGGTCCATCACTTCTTGCAATGTGATTGCAAGTGATGGCGCTTCTTGCAACCTCAATCCTCCGAATTTCCAATTAGTCTGCACATTGATCAGAGTTCTAAAGTCTTTCAAAGTTATTTTTTTCTTTGTAATATTGTATTCATTGTATAATTCAGTCATCTAGTTTCTGGGTCAGTTCTTGCAAATCATAGATTTCTCTAAAGCTATTGTTTTCATGATTTCTTACAGAGTAATGCTATTGATAATTTGTTCAGCCACTCCTCATTAGATAGGCATTCTTTTAGTTTCCAGCTCCATGGAACAAGAAAAAATTAGGAATTCTAACATAGTTATATGAATTTATATGTATATTATATGTGTATGTATGCACATATGTATCAATACATAACGGTTATTTCCCTCTATGTTATTTCTTTGGGGGCAAATGTATCATTTTGTCAAAAGATGTGCCATGACACTATCATTTTGGATATGTTCTTGAATTGCTTTTTATAATAGCTATACCAATTTGCAG
Organism: Pseudocheirus occidentalis; assembly: GCA_028646575.1. Lineage (NCBI taxonomy): Eukaryota > Metazoa > Chordata > Mammalia > Diprotodontia > Pseudocheiridae > Pseudocheirus > Pseudocheirus occidentalis. The sequence goes on from JAQQSW010000231.1 coordinate 60,640, forward strand.
CTTCACCAATTATGCATGAGGGTACCTGTCATCCCATATATCCTGCAATAACTGTCATCTCACCTTATTTGTCATCTTTACAATTCTAATGGAGATACAATTCCAGAATTGTTCTAATTTTTCATTTATCTTATTATTAGTGATTTGGAACCTTTTACATATGATTATTGATAGCTTATATTTCTTTCTTTGAGAAGTATCTAGTTATATCTTTTGACCATTTTTCAATTGGACATATATACATTTATGAATGAATAAAAGATCAATTAAATGTATGTGAGAAACTTGCTGAAAACATTTTCCCAGGTGTTTCCTTCCTAATTTTAGCCACATTGATTTTTTTTGACAAAGATTTTTCAATGTTGTACAGTGAAAAACTATTTTGTCTCCTATGATCAACTCTTTGTCCTGTTTCATCAATAACTTAGTCAACAACCATTTTGGGGGGGCCTACTAAGTGCCAAGTTCTGTGATAAAGTGCTAAAATACAGAGAAAGCCCAAAAAACAGTCCCTACTCTCAAGGAGCTTGCATCTTACTGCTGAAAACAACTTTCAAGCAACTATGTACACATGAGATAATAGAAATGAGATAAATTGAGGAAAATGTCAGAATCAAGGCACCAGGATTAAAAAGGTCTGAGAGAGCCTGCCAGTAGAAGGGCGACTCTGAGGTGTGAGGGAAGCCAAGGCAGCCAGAGCAGAGGAGGGGGAGGTAGCTCCAGTAATAGTAAGGGAAAATGCTTGTTGTCATGTGGGAGGAACAATAAGCAGACAGACCACTGTCACTTGATTGACTGCATACTACAGCAGGAAGTATTTTTAAGCAGCCACTATGAGCCAGATAGACTGCTAAGTACTGAATATATATATATATTTTCCTTTGCTTTGACTCACATCTAAACCCTCTGCAATCTGGTTTCTGAGTCAATTACCCACCTGAAACGTTCCTCTCCATCACCAATAATTTTCTCTTAACTGCCACATCTAATGGGTTTTTTCCCTCAGTCTTCATCCTTCTTTACCCCTCTGTAGCATTTGACATTGTTGGCATCACTCTCCCCTGGTTCTCTTCTCAATCATGCTACAATTATGCATTATCATCTGCCTCTTGGCTTGAACATGTCCCAAACATTATCTTTTCCCCAAACCTACTCCTCTTCCCAATTTCCTTATTATTCTCTAGAGCACCACTACCTTTCCTGTCACCCAGGATGGCAACCTTAGTGCCATTGTTGATTCCCCACAGTCAGTTACTCCATACATCCCCAGTCTGTCACCAAATCTCATCATTTCTACAATATTTTGTTCCTTCATTCTGTTCCTTCCATTAGATCACTACAACTCCCATTTAAGCCTTCATTACTTCTCATTTGGTCTATTGCAGTAAGTAGCCTCCTAATGAGTCTCTCTGTACTCCAATCCATCCTCCACTCATCTACTAAGGTGACTTTTCTAACATAAAGACCTGAGATGGCACCCATTTGCTCAATGAGCTCCACTGAAATTCTGTTACCTCCTGTATCAATGATAAACTCCAGTTGACATTTAAGTCTCTCCATGTTCTACCTTTTCTATTTTTTTATTCTTGACTCCTTCCCATGCACTCTGTTGTCCAGCAATGCTGGTTTATTTGTAGTCCCTCTAATGCAACATTTCATTTCCCACTTCAGGCCTTCACATTAACTGTCCTTTATTCCTGGAATATTCTGGCCTCTTACTTCTGCCTCTTAATTTCCTGGCTTCCTTAAATGCTCATCTATTCCAGGGGGCCTTTCCCTATCCCACCCCACCCACTGATACCTTCTCCTTACATGGGAGGAGAGATGGGAAATACGGGTTTCCTCCTATCTACTCTGTATATACCTTGTATGTAACTACTTTTTTTTGTCAGAAATTTTTTTTAATTGTTGGTACCATATAAATTCAAGGAGAAAGAAAGTAGCTAAATGATTTACAGAAACAAACACAAAGAAACATCCCCACACAAAGCCCTTACCATCCCTGGCAGTCCCCTCCCCAGCATCATGAGAAAAAACATACCCCCC